>CATIWO010469690.1:0-30731 GCA_949673435.1 Macaranga tanarius
GTATTTTACTCAAAGTAGAAGTCTAAATATACTTTTAAATAAAATCTACTTATAAAACTCTATTAGGAAAAGGTAAAAATATATAATTTATCTTTATATTTTTCAAATTTAAATTGTAGATAATTTATGTGGATTCTAATACATTAGTTAGTTAAATGTATAATTTAATTAAAACTAAAACTCCATTAAAAATACAGTAAAAAATAAATTCCAAAAAAAAAAATCTTATGTATTTTATATATTTAGTTAGTCTTTTATCAAAGGTAGAAGTCTAAATATATTTTAGAAAATTTATTTATCTTTATATGTCATTAATTTAAGAATTAAGATTGTTTGATACTATTCAGTTAGTTACTAATAATATATTTTTATGAAAAAATTATAATTATTTAATTTATAAATAAGTTTAATCATTTTAAAATTTAAAATAAATTTATCTAATATTTGAAAATTAATCTAAATCTATAACATATATTTTTGATTTTGAATTAAAAATAAGATAAAGTTAGTTTTATTATATATATACACACTTGGTTCAAACACGAATAATAAAGAGACATGGTTCCGATAATGGCAATATATTTTATCCATGCTCTTGCTCTGTGTATTTAATTGAATTAACGAGGAACATTATTGCAATTTTCAAAATTAATCCAAAAGAAGCATTAGATAGCACTTATACAGTGTACTATTAACATCAAAAAAATTTTGTTAAAAAAAACTGCTTTTTATGTTTTGAACTGAGCATTATGCTAAACATATGTTATTAGATATATATAACTACTGTCTGGATTTGTCAAATTTAATTAAAATAAGTTCATTTAAATAAAATAAAAATAATAAAACATGAGATCCCGAATAGCAAGGGTGTAATTCTAGTTTATTTATAATATTAAAACTACGTAAATTTAAATAAAATAATATTATAATTTACAATTTAAATTATATATTTATTTAATAATAATTTCAATTTCCATAATATTTATTTAATATTAAATTAGGTGGATTTTTCTATAACATCTTCCAGGTATTGCTACCTTTAAAAAAATTAATTTTTTTTAAAAAAGTTACCTACTTAGTAGGTTAACCAGTTACAAGTAAAAAAAAATAAAATAATTGTGTTTTAAAATTGAAAATAAATTTTTATGGTCCACTGTACTGCCATGATATATAAAGTTAAATATTTTTATGGTCTGCCATACTATATAAAGTTAAACATTTTTAGATTTGTGAGGTGAATTAAGGTAAACCATAAATAAATATATAATAGATTTAAAATTATTATATAATAAAAATTTTAGGTAAAAAATTAAGTTATATGATTAATATATTTTTTTAATCATTGTTAAATAAATATACATATTTTTAATATTGATATAAATATACATATTTTTAATATTGATATAAATATACAGTATTTTTATATAGATGTAGTTTAAATGGAATAATATTGTAGGAAATTCTAACTCTATAAATATACAGGATGCTTTAATTAGAAAAATAAGAATATGATGATCCAGCTGATATTATTAAAAAATTTTAGATAACTTCAACTCTTGTAATTTTAATTTTTATAATAAAAAATTATGCAGTTTGAACTTTTCTGCATAATTTGATTTAATTTAAATTAAATCAGTTACTCTGACACAAATAATATATATAATAAGAGAAAATCAAAAATATTTTGAATGAAGTTACGTTATATTCTTACTATATCATAATGATATAGATCTTTTTTTTTTTTTTTTTTGGTCTGTTTAAAGCCCTGTGGGCTCCTGGGAGAGCGGGGGAAGGGGAAGTAAACCCCGCCCTACTACCTGAATATCCGGTGTTAAACCCCACACAGAAAGAGTGTTAGCCGGTGTTAAAGTACAAAGGTTTATAAAAATATAATTTTATTCCATATGGAATAAAATGTATAAATATAAATAAGTTTTAAAAGTGATGTGTATACTAATAATTGTCAACCTACTAAGTAGGAGCATTCATAATCTAATTTAGTCGGTTTAAAATTAATATTTTAATCAAACCAATAAAATCAATTTTTAAATATTTGAACTTCTAATCAAGTAATATTAAAAAAATATTCAACTCAAGAATATTTGAATTCAATTAGAAAAATTGGTTTGATTGGTTCGACAAAAAGTAATAAACAAATAAAATTTCAATATATATATATATATATATGCCTTGTCAATACCATTTAAAAAATATAATTTATGTTGTATATTTATAATTTTATAGCATAATAGTAACAATAGAAACATAATGACAACTACTTTTCGAGAAGTTGCTAAAAACTAAAATAACAATGCATAAATCAAATTTCAGTACAACACTTTTTAATATATATTTAAAGTACAATTCACTAATTAGTAGAAAATTGCTAATTACTAACTGTTAAAAATGCGAAGGTATCACTACTTTCATGGTATTGTAGAAGTGCTCATGTTTGACATGTTTGTTTCTATGGTTTTTAAAGAATATAAATTGTCATTAATATGAGTCTCAGAATTTTTACTAGTTGATAGACCATGTAAAAACGTGGGTTATAATTTAATATTATTATAATTATTTTATTTTTATTGGTTATAGAATATTTCAATGTATTAAATAAATATGTTATATATATAATATTTGTGTACATATACTTTAATTTTATGTAAAATTAGCTTAAATTTCGATTGTTAACATTTTACAAATAAAAATTAAAATATGATAAATCTAAACAGATGAAAAATATACAATCACAAAATTACAATTAAAAATAAAATAAAAATAAAGTAAATATTCATTTTTACTAAAAATATATATAAAGATATATTCTAAAAAAAGTATACATGAAAGTCGAACTTTAATTAAGCTTTTATATATATATATATATATATATATATATATATATATAATTGAACTTTTCTTAAAATATGATATTATACACCAACATTGAATTGAATCCTTATATTTTTACATTATAATTAATGAATTTATTATAATATTAATTTTTAGCCATTAAAATACTTATTTTAAAAAATATTGCTAAAATAAGCTTAACAAAAATAATTAAAAATTTGAATAATTAAATCCTTATTGAATTTGGATTCCTAAATCCTTATTATTATTAAAAGGAAAAAGTACAAATAACTACCATGTACTTTCAATCATTTTCACTTAAAAGAATGTAGTATTTTTTGCTATAAAGAGGTACTTGTGGTTTCGTCCGTTAGCAATTAGAGGAAAATCACACTAACACCGTTAAAATTGATGACTTGGCATGGGTAAAATTGAAATTTCAGTGTGATTCCTCTAAATGAAACTGAATGAAACCAAAAGGTAGTTATTTGTACATTTTTTGTGAGTTTATTATATAATAAAATGACTTATTTTATTTAAGAATGTTTATTTTATTTATAAAGGAAATATAAATATGTTATTGATTATTAATTTTTCATTTGATATTTGTATTATTTTTTTATATATATTTATCTTAATTATTTTTTTATTTTATTTAAGAATATTTATATTTCTTGTCATTATTTTGTTGTAATTAAAATAAAATTATTTTAATTATTTTTATAAACAATTTTAAAAAATAGTAATTTGTTGTATTTACCAAAATAAAAATTTGCTTAAATAAAATATGTAACTCTTTTTATAAAAAATTTGTTTTTTTAAATAATATCAATTTTACATAATAATACTTTTTATTTATAAATAAGATTAACACTTTGTCAAAAAAATTATATAATTACAAAAATATATTTATAAAAATATATTTTTTAAAAATAAGAAATTAATATATATATTATTTTCTATTTTATTTAAAAATATTTGTACTTGCTATTATTTTTCATTGTAAATAAAGTAAAATTATTTTAATTATTTTATAAAAAAATTTTAAATTTACAAAAATAAAAATAATTTATGAAAAGATGGTAATTTGTGATACTTCTAGAAAAAAATATTATTTTTATGAAATATATAACTTTTTTACACAACATGCATTTTTTTTTATAAAAAAATTAAATTTTGAATCTGTAAAATTTTTTAATTATTGCTATTATGTAAAAATTTGATTTTTATAAGTAAAAGTGTTATTATGTAAAAATTTAATTTTTTTATTTATAGTGAAATAATAACAGGAATCACAAATATCCTTAAATAAAATAAAAAACTAATTAAGGTAAATATATAAAAAATATAAAAAATATTAAATAAAAAATTAATGTTTAATAATATATTCATAATGCTTTTATAAATTAAAATAAATATTCTTATAAAAAATAAGTCATTTTATTATTATAATAAACTTATGAAAAATGTAGTGTGATTTTTTTCTAATTGTTAATACACTAAACCACAGGTACCTCTTTGTCACAAAACATACCACATTCCTTTAAGTGAAAATGAGTGAAATTACAGGGATTGTGAGATAGCATCTTATAATGATTCGCATAAAAGCAAAAGTTCATACACTCATTTTTCAATCTCAACAATCGGTACCCGATCGAAACCATTCTCACACAATTATATCACTCTTAACATATTTTGGCTTATTTGAATTGTCGACGGACACTTAGCCAATCGACATATTTATCAATTTATATTGTCGACAATCACTTAGCCAATCGATATAATATCAATACTCTTGTTGACGGACACTTAGCCAATCAACATCAGTTAAAATCATAATGAATATCAAATAACAGATATAATCCTCTTGATCCCACCACTATTAGTTTCCCTTACATTGTAACATTTGTTCGTACCATTTCTAGATAATAATTCACATATTGTAATGGTTCCATTACCCTTCTATTCTCACAATATCACTAATTCTCTTTCATTTCCTGAACTATTAAGTTTATCATATCATTTTCTATTTAAAACAGAATACCATCATCAAGTTAGTAATCATATCATCTCAACAAGTATGAAAATATTTATGCTACATTTTAATAATTCAAGTGTGATGCATACTCATGTGAATAAATATATGAACTTAAAAACTAATATGTGAATGTCAATACAATTTTAAATAAGTATAATATGTATACCCATGTCTCCTTTTGTTATTACAGGAGTTTTTTTATCTTATGTGGGCATACGTTCTTGCTTGACTCCGAATTTGACCTTTAACCCCAGTGGTTATTGTTGTGTCATTTCAATTTCCTCTTTTTCCTCAACCTTTTCCTCAGCGGTTATGTGGTTCATTTTTCTTTATTGGACAATCTGTGATAAAATGTCTGGGTTTTCTACAATAATGACAATCTGCGATAAAATGTCTGGGTTGTCTATAGTAAAAATACACTATTGGTTTAGTTCTCTAACATTCTCCCTTATACAATTTTCCACATTCATTGCACATTAAAGCTATTGTCTCACTCACAGATTTACTCTTGTCAATACTTTCTCTATCATTTAATTGTTTAAATCTGTTGGTTGTTGACCCTTCCTCTAATGAACTGACCTGACTCCCTTCTTGTTTCTTTATTTCACTTCGTTGAGATCCCATACTTAAAAAAAATAAATTCTCATTCACATTGGTTGTTGTAGTTTCCTATCCTTTATCCTCTACTATTTTTCTTTCTAATATGGTCTCTTCAGCTCAAAGTGTTGTTTCCAGTAAATCCTTATAAGTTAGAGGTTTCATTGCTATCTTTTCTCTGATTTTCAAGTTCAATTCCCTTTTAAATCTGTCTCTTTTCAATTCGCCAGTGGCTACCTGTTCAAGTGCGTATTTTGATAATCTTATAAATTGAACTTCATATTCAGCCGCATATAAGTCATTTTGCATCAATTCCAGGAATTCAAGTTTCTTCCTTTTTTTGTATACAACCGGCATATATTTATCTGAAAATTCTCTTAGAAACTCTTCCCAGGTTAATAACACTAGCACATTTCCATTCTCCGGTACGGTTTCCCACTAATCTAGTGCATCTTGCTTAAGTAAAGACACTGTATAATTTACCTTCTTCTCAGTAGTACATTCAAATCGATCTAGCACCCTTTCAGTGTTTTTTAACCACTCTTTTGCCACCATTGGATCAGTAGTTCTAGCAAAAACTTTAGCACCTTATTTTCTTATCTTTTCATAGTTAGCATCAATAGTGCTTTCAGTTGCTTTTTGAACTATCCCCCTCATGACTTGAACAAATTCTTGCATAATTGGAGAACAAGCAACTTGTGGAGGGGTAGGTTGTGGTTATAACTGTTCATGTTCGAGTGCATCTAATGCATGCATAGGTTCTTATCTATTTACAGACTCGAGTGACTCTTCCGGGCCAAAGCGATGTGTTTGGTGTCCATCCATCCTAATATAGTTTAACACACATTAACTATGTATAATTCATGATTTATGCATGATATGCCATCAATGCATCACATTCTCATGTCCCAAGGGAATCTAATTCCTGCTATAATACCACTTAATGTCACACCCTCGATCACAACTATACACATGGCTATAATCAATCATACAAACGTGGTATAAGAAACTTTTTCTCAAATAGTATATGAAAATACATATACATAAACTCCACATATATTTTTTTTTATTTTACATGCATTACAAATACTACCCAACATCAGGATCATCAATCATGGCTACAATGCATTCACAAAATCATTACTTAATGCAATGTGTCATATGACGATGAGGATGAGGTATAAATACACCAAGCTCGCCTTTGTCCCACTTAAGGTCACTATCGAATGCAAATGCAAGCTCTATCTAACTATGCCTTGAAGCATGTAAATACAAAGAAATGAGTTTGCTACTCAATAAGCAGTTATTAGTACCATCTATATGTTAGCTTCTCAAGAACTAATTAAGCTACACATTTATCAATCTGTAAATCAATATTTATTAGATAATAGAAGACCTTCACATTTATTAAAGTTATATAGAAATCAAAGCTACGTATTTGCCTCTCTTCATAATTATAGATTTGCTAAGCAACTAGACTTTCGCAAACCTTATTCTTTCTTAAAGAATCATAACTAATCTTACACCTTTATTAATGTTCCACAGTCAAATTCCCAGGCTTTTGTATCATTAAAGTATCACCATAGTAAGATTAAAAGACCTAATACCATTGGCTCTACATTAAATGAACACAGAAGTTCAAATGAAGAAGAAGCAAGTAAGAAGGTTGGCTCCTTAAGGTTGCATCCTTACTGCCGTGAAGAGCCTGCTCACAACCATGAGCAGCCTGCTCACGGTCATGAGTAGCCGAAGGAAGGAAGCCATTTACTGTTCAAAAGTGGCTGGGGTGCTCACGGCAGTGAGCAGACCATGAGCAACCTAAGCTTAACCAAAATCTCCCTTTAGCCATCATAATGCATTTCAAACCATTACATACTTGAATATAACTCAAATCTAGTTTAAAACAATTCATAACCATACTAAACATCACCAATTCATTCATCAACACCTAATTCTCAATCATTCACAAATGCATGATTCCCAATCAAGTACAAGCTTTCAACATCTATATTCGCATTCCAAATCTTCAATGACATTTCCAACATCAAACTCATTCCAAGCATAAGTTCACAGTACATATATTTTAACACACCGTTTATATCTTCATCACACACCCACATATACATATGCATATATATATATAAGTATACATACTTACAATCATTACTTCAATTCTCACAATCACTAAATCCTTGAATATAAGAATGCACACTTGAATATATCCTTATAAATGCATTTACAATCAACACTTTTCATGTTCACCATTATACTCCTATTTATAGTTCTATTTCCCACATCACTTAGTATTGCCAATATAGTATCATTTCACAATGTTGATGGTCATATAGCTAATTGACATAATAATATTTTACACAGTCGATGGTCACATAGCCAATTGACATAATAACATTTCACACAGTCGATGGTCATATAGACAATTCACATTTTACAGTTAATGGTCACATAGCCAATCGACATATTCATATTTCACAGTCGATGGTCATATAGCCAATCGATATATTCATATTTCACAGTCGATGGTCACATAGCCAATCGACATATTCATATTTCACAGTCGATGGTCACATAGCCAATCGACATAGTCACATTTCACATCCACATTTACTCACAAACATAGCATTATTTATTACCAATGAACCTAACTCAAGTTCATAATATATACACCCTTACAACTAAAATTCCAATATCATCACGTTTCTTGTTTACCATGTCCAATCGTATACCTCACAACAAATACATTAACCTCATTTACATCCAATATCATCACATTCTATAACACAACTTAAGAATCATAGTTCATCCAAAATACTTATATACTCAATCACAATCACATAAAGATAATAATCAAGTGAAATTCGCGTATTCCCTCTATTATCATTGTGAGTCTATATCATTGTTATACACTACCAAGTCCACAATATACTCACTTGGTATATCACACAAACATTATGGTTCACTTACAATTCTTAACATATCAATTCCCGATTAAGATTAATATTCTATTAACAATATAAATATTTTCTTGCATTTCATTTATTATATTAATAACTATTTACCACAAGTGCTTTCTAACTTTAAATAAGAAGAGTTTCCCTCATTGGTTATCTTCTCCTTGCCTCTTGTAGCTCTTACACATATCCACATATCAAACATATATTCAACACATCACATATGCACTTAAGCTTAACTTGTACAATCTGTCACCTAAAATTGACATGCCCCAAATATCATGTACACAAACCCTATGATCATGATTTTAATATAAAAGCTAGTATTATGTGTGTACTTTTATTTCCAATTAGAATTATCCAATTTGGACATGTATAGAATTATTTATGCATTTTTGAACATTGACAGGTCATATAAGGAAGACAGAGTGAGCAACAAAATGTCCAGTTCTATTAAACCATCCTAACAACAGATTCAGTCCAAGCTCAAAATATAAAAGTTGTAGAGCACTCTTTGAAGTTTTTAGGATATCTAACTATGATTAATTTAGAGCTTTACAGCCTAAGTTAAGGTATAAATACTAGGACTGAAAAATAGAGAATACATAACCCGAATTTGAAACCATAAATACTCAACTACAATAAACAACAAATGCATGTGAATCTTACCAATTTATGCTCCAATCAATTAAAGCCCTCCTAATGCTTCCTAAAGCTATTGTTTGCTAGCTTATGAAAGACCAAAATCTCTCCAAAAATTGGACAAGAAATACTATTCTTTTTCCTCTCACAATCTCTGCAAATCTCTACACTAAACATACCCACATATACACACACACGCATCCTCCAATCAAAACTTCCATTTATCCCCATTAGGTGTCCCCCTTCATAAATACATAATTATAACTAAAATAACAACAACAACAACAACATTACCATAATATCTCCTAAACTCCTTGATGAAATGAGTTAATTATACAACAACCTATAACTTTCTAATGTGACAATTTCATCCCAACTTTTCTTACAATTTAGTCCCTCTCTACAATATATAATCATCTCTAGCCTAAATAAATTCCACTTATATACTATATATATAAAATGTAATATATAAGAACAGAACAGGTATTCTAAAAGGCGGGTGTTACATTTATAACAGCCATATTATTATCAATTGATCCAGTTGGTGTCTTCTTACTTTTCACAGTCTTCAACACTTTGTCAATAGACCTATACAACTCTAAAGATGCCTTTCTTTTCGATGTGTTTTCAGGAGGCTATTTCATAACATTAGGCAGTCTTTCATTCATAGCTCCTTCTCTGATTATTATACCTCTAGACCTCAACTGTTTAGTTAGAAAATCATTTGAATTCTTCATTTTGCTTCTAGTCATTATAGAATTAGGACATAGTTGATCCACTTTAGCTTTTTCTTTTCTTGATCTCTATTCTGCCTCTTGATGAGCCACCATTTCTTTTCCTTGTAGTGGTCTTTGTGCAGACTCTTAGTGGGGTTACTCATCAACAAATGTAACTCTTACAGCCTTCTTCTTCACCTAAGATTAAAAATAATAGACAGACATTACACATGTACATTGGAGACATATCATAAATACTCCTAATGACCAAATATACATGTAACTTCTCTGGTCTAACAGAAGTACCCATTTTCATAACTACTTCATTTGGAACTAGCCTAGTAGGGACATCTGTTTGGTGAACCTCATTAGCTTCAGGTTCTTGAAAATGATCACAGTGTATGCAAGTAAACATTCAATCACACATGCAATTACCCACAAAGATTTCAAAAAATAAAGCATAAAACATTTCAATATATATATGGTTTCTTTCAACTGAATTTCTGACTTCACACCTAGATTTGTTATGCCCCTTGCCAAAGCAATACTGATATGTTATAGTCCAACCTCTTCTTATCAGTCTACCATTGCTTCCAATTTCCTGCTCCTCTTTTTTTCTATTTCTTTTGGGCCTGCCTGGCATTGTCTTAAAGGGTGGAGGCTTTGTTAGTGGCTCTGAAGTTGAAGGCCAAAACTTCCAACCATTAATTGGAGTCATCATGAAGCTATATGCTTTCAAGTACGTGTCTTTTCTATACCAGTTACAAACATAGTCTTCTGGCTGCTTATCTCTATCATAGATGGCACATATTGCATGACAACATGGCAAACCACTTAATTCCCAAGCACTATATGTACATGTATTTTTAGCTAAATTGATAACATAGCTATTCCCATAATGCCCAATTTCATACCCATCTGCCCCATTCCATAAAATAGAACAGGTCCAACTCTCTTCCTTGTTATAATGTAGCTTTTTCCTGATCCTATGCCCTAAGTCTCCTGCCCACTTGTTTGTCACATCTCTATTAACTTGTAATCTCTTCATAACTAACTTTCTTATATCTTTAAGATAAGATTAAATGTTCATAAACCTAGCTGGAACAATTCTACCTCACATAAATTATTATCTATTAACTCACATTTGGTGTTGGTCTTAAAAAAAGCTCTACCCCAAAACTGAGGATAATGATCAAGCATATCATCATGGGCTTTTTATGAGATAGTAGCCAAGGCTTCCATATTTGTTGTGTAATCTTATAGCACCCTCGAAGTACCACATACATGTGTCCATTAGTACACAACAACATATGGAATAATAAAAAAATTTCTCAAAAGATATGTTATATATATAAGTTGTACAATGTACAGTATTACAATTGTACACAACTTTACTTATGTATACTTGAAACGAACATAATCTTAATACAAATGCCAAAATGCTAAATGCTCATGTGGATGAAGATGTCGACACCAAGCTTGCTTTTGACCCACATGAGCTCACGACAATAATACACCTCAAGCTCTATCTATCTATTCCTGAAAACCACAATTGCAAAGGTTTTGAGCTTGCAACTCAATAAGTAATTATTAATATATTCATATATATAATACTTCTTAAAAACTAATTAAGGAATATATATATATATATATAATATGTTGCATGATAAACTATAAGAATTCAGCATAAAAGGCTACGCACGGCTGTGCCTGAGTTTGTAAACTCAGCACACTGAGCTCGCATGGCTATGCGGAAATCATACATAGTTGTGCCTGAGGCTTGCCTTTTTCACTCTGAACATGCACGACCATGCCAAAATGGCACATGGTCGTACTTGAATCAGCTATTTTTCTTTTTGAATCTGCATAGCCATACCAAAAAGGCACACGGTCGTGCCTGAATCCATCATTTTTCTTATTAATTGTACACGGCCGTGCCAAAAAGGCACTCGACCATGTATGAAGTTCTAAAATCAAATCCTACATATGCACGGCCGTGTGTTTAAGCCACATGGTCGTGTCTAACAACTTATACAATATTCAAAATATCACAAAAGATATCCAAACATCAAAACTACATTGTTGGTGCCTCATATACTCTAAATCATACCATTTCAAACAATCCACAATCATACTCCTCACAATCACACCTCACATTCAATCCATAGTTAACATATATAGAAACACAATGCAATAATGCATATTTATGCAAGTTAGTTATCCGGCCGAAGTCATCGTTTCACGTTTTATATACAAAGCTCACTTTTGCTTTATTCCTCATAAAATTCATATTTTTTATATTCAAGTGGCCATTCCTGAGACTCTCTACCCAGCTCAGTCTCAGATCTCACACGTTTATATTCCTCACACAGATGGCCACTTCTGAGGCTCTCTGCTCAGCTCAGTCTCAGTTTTTATAATCAGTGGAGGCTCTCTGCCCAGCTCAATCTCCACTATCATATGTATACCTCACATTCCTCACAATATACATATATCAATCCATACCTCACAATCAATATGCTTATATATTTCACCATTCTCACAATAATACATATCAATCCATACCACATCGTGTGGCTTGCACAATTCAATATATGTGGCGTCATTCACAAATCACTACAATACATTCTCAATTAACCATCCAATATTCTCACAAATATTATATATATATATATATTATTCTTGCCACAATAAAAGGGCATACAAAACCAACATAGTTAAATGAATATAGTTACATAAGATTTACTATATATCATTAAATTAATAATTACTTACCAAAAGCTTTAACTCCTTCTCAAAGGAAAGCTTCCCCTATTGAGTAAGGTCTCCTCTATCTTTTTCAACTCATACACATAATTATATATCAATTTCAACAAGTAAACATTGCAATTCACCTCAACCTCACAAAGTGAAATTAATTGCTCAAAGTTCAATATAACCTAAAGATGCACACACAAGTCCAATAACCCCTAAATTTCTACTGAAGATAAGGCTATGAGTCTAATATCAATTTCATTTGGAATTACTTAAATTAGATATGTATAGAATTTATTATAGATTTTTAATTAAAATCGGGTAAAATAGGGCTGACAGCAAGAGCAAGAAAATGTTAAGCCCTGCCAGACTATTTTAACAGCAATTTCAGCTCAAGATCAAAATATAAAAGTTATAGGAGACTCTCTGAAGTTTCCATAGTATTCAATCTTGCTCAAATACAAGCTCTACAACTAAAAATATGACAAAAATACTAGGACTGATGCAACATAAAAACTGAACCCCGAATTTCATATATCAAGACCTAACTTCAATTAACTAAAAATAAATGCATAGCTTACCTAAATGATGTTCCAATGGCTTAAAAACCTTATATAGCTCCCTAAAATAATTGTTAGATGAGTAGAGAAAAATTAAAATCTCCCAAAGCTATAAAAATTATCTCTTCTTCTTCCTCTCTACAATTCTCTACACTCTCTACTCTCACACAAACACACATATACACTCATATACACATAACCAATCACATTCCTCCAATTTCCCCCTTTAGGTGTCCAAATACTGATGCTAGTCTTAATTAAAAAATTAAATATCTAGATAGTTATAGCCTTTATCTTCACAATATCCTATTAACTCCTTAATAAAATGGAATTATTACCTAATAACCCACAACTTAGTATTGTGACAATGTAATCTCAACTTTCCTTATAATTGGGTCCCTCTCTGTAATACATATGCATACCCAACTTAAATTAAGCCCACTACTCTACTATATATATAAAATGCAATGTATATATTAGAAATACATATACTAGAGGGCGGGTGTTACAAATCTGCCATGTTGTCATTTTTCATACACATCCAAAAGTGCTTCTCCAACTCCTTACCTTTATGATTCTTTTTCCAATTTGCACATAAATGCCTTGCACACTATATTCTTTCACCTTCTGGAAATAGCTCATATAATGCTGGCATTAATCCCTTTAGAAGATGAATTCAGGCCAAACTACATTTGTAGGCAATTTCAGAAAATTAACTTAAACAAAAAAAAGTTAACAAAAAAATACCTTGCATTGATCACTTATAAATGTCCATCCTGCTCCTCTACCAATGCCAAGGTCCATCTGTAATCTTTCTAGAAACCAGAACCAGTTTTCCTTATTTTCCACTGTCACTACTCCCCGGGCTATTGGAAACATCTGGTTGTTTCCATATCGCCCACATGCTGCTAAAACTTCTCCTTTAATTACCCCTTTTAAAAAAGAACCATCACCTCCAATTACCCTTCTACAACCTGTTAGGAAACCCTTATTGCAACAATCAAATGACACATAAATTCTCTTAAATGTGTCATCTTCATTTGTCTCCAATATTACAGAATTTCCAGGATTGCTTCTCCTTAATTCTAGCACATATCTATAAAGAATAGCATATTCCTCTAATGCATTACTTTTCATCTTCCCAGTTACCACAGATTTTGCTCTCCAACAATGAATTAAGTTCACATCTAACTTTAATTCTTTTTTAACAAGGCTATGTATATCTATAAGTCTAACAGCAACAACACTGTCATATTTTTTAATTATCAACTCTGCAAGCCTCTTGAAATTTAACTTCTTTATTTTATTTATTAGATTGCATTAATGATCATTCACATATGCTATTACTTGAAACACATCTTCTTTACCACCATTTAAACTAGAAATAAACTAAGGACATGTGGATTTCTTACATCTCATCCTAACATAGGCTTTTGTATTTTTTGTATATATCAAATCATGCCTCTCCATAATAGCATATCTACATAGAGCTTTTTTAAACTGACCTGCATTTTCAAATGTCATCCCAACATAAAAAGCAGGTTTTTTTAGTTCTTGGATTAAAGGCTGCAAACTTCTTCTTTCTCCTTCCTTCTATAATGCCAGTATCTTCATCTGTCGAAGCATAGTTGCAATCATCTGAATCCACATAGTCAGTGTTATAACCACAATTTTCTACCTCATTTTCATGACCTCTATGACCTCCATATTGTTGTTGTTTAGCTGTAGCCTCTGAATTTTCTACTTCAACATTACCATTCCTCTTTTTGGAATTCAACTTCCTCAACTTCTCCCTTGCTTCACCTAACTCTGTGTCATCAGCATCAGAAAGGTACTCTGCATTTATTTCTTCATAATTATCCTCATTTTCATTATCATCATATACTTCAACAAACACTGCACCCTCACTTAAATCACCTTCACCAACCCCACCTAACTCATTGTCAACCCCACTAACATTTATGTTATTTCTAACCCCAGCTGCATTTGAACATCCTATATTAATACCATTTGCATTTACCCCACTAACACCAGCAGTCCTACTACTTAACATGCTGTCATCATAAGAAGTTCTTTCCCCACTAATACCCTCCCTATATTCCTCATAAATCATATATATATTCACTTCTTTTTCTCATTTAAAATTACGAGCATTTTGCATGTGCTTTGATCATCATGCAGTAGTTGTAATTCTTCATTCTCAAGAGCTTTAAACCATAATCTAAAGTTACCTGGTATTTTTAGTTCCTCTTTTGCATGTCCTAGTAAACACTAGTATCCTAACACATCTGGATCTACCAACTGATCAGCAACAAGTCCCCCTTCATATATGTTATTGATAAATTTTCCTCCATAATTCCATATAATGTAGCAATCAGCCATACTAAAACCATAATATCTACATGCAAAGAAAAAATTAGAGTCATCAGATTACTTCCCAACATCGATTATGTTTAACAAAGCCAAAAAAATTACTTTTAAAAATCACAAACAAACATAACATACCTTTTTCATTAACTTAGAGATTATTTATTTTGCCTTTTTGAAACATTTGGGACCACTCCTCTCCACATAAAATTTCAGATAGCAAC
This sequence comes from Macaranga tanarius, assembly GCA_949673435.1. NCBI lineage: Eukaryota > Viridiplantae > Streptophyta > Magnoliopsida > Malpighiales > Euphorbiaceae > Macaranga > Macaranga tanarius. The sequence continues at coordinate 15,718 of CATIWO010469690.1, forward strand.
AAACTTTTATTGCAGACAAGAATATGGTTGAAGAAGACAATCCTAAATTGAAAGTACCATCCAAATCTTATTTTTGTGAATCAGTGGAAATCTGACGTGTTCATTACCTTAGTTGGATTTCTGTGATGGCTTTATTTTTTCATGTGGCAGGAAAGGGCATCACAAAAATGAAATCATTTGAAATAGATCATTAATTTTCATCCACCTTAATAGACTGGGACTAACGTTGATATCTTTAAAAAGTTATAGGACTCAATGGTTAAAGAATTAGCTTATAGGACGAAATTATGAAAATGACTATACTTTTAGGACTAATGGTGTCATTATCTCTAAATTAAACTTAGATTAGGGTGATTGGTTAATGAGTTAATATATGAACTAAGTAAAAAGTACAATTCTAGTACATGCATTCATACATGGTTAATTGTTATTTATTTATATTATTTGATTTTCATTAGTACTTAGTTAAATTTTAGGGTTTTAATTTGGCAATTAGGTTTTAGATTTTAAATCACTTAAATTGATTTGTTTAGACAAATAATTAAGTAAGTGAATTAGTACTCAATAACTAATCATCGGCGCTTGCGGATTGTAGTAAACAAATACAAAAGATAATGTATTAAAATGAAGTGATGAAAAGCTATGAAAGGACTGATAAGGTACATTATTTGCAAAAACATAGATTACAAACATATTATTCCATACACAAAATGCTAAAATAAGGCCAGCAGGCAATTATTTTCCAAGCTTCATGTCTTGGTGGCATCATCCTCGTACAACAGCTGTGGTAAAGAAAAAATATTAGATACATTCCTTAGTTAACCTACCTTAACTACAACAAGTACAAGAAAATTTACCTGCCATTTGAAGTGAACTGGTTCTAAGTTCTCTCTCTCGATCATATCTAGTCCCAAGAAATTTATCTCTAATGAAAGAGAGCTGAGCAACAACATCATAAATATTCATGCACTTTTGAGTCAGCAGAATAATTGATTCTAATTTCAAATATCGAAATCATGCACTTAATGAGGTTATTGTTATTGTTATTGTTGTTTGTTCTGTTGATCAAATTATGGTGTTGGTTTAATGTTGCATCTGCATCCATTTGCATTTGAAGAATCTTGCAATCTATAATCTCCGTCATCACTTGTTCAGACAAACCTTTCTTGATAAAATTGTGAAGGGTCAAACCATCTTTAAACATGTCATTAGTTGGCCTTTTTCCTGTAAACATCTCCAACACTAATATGCCAAAGCTAAATACATCCCCAGATGTTAATACATCACTTCTGAGGCTGTACTCTAAAATAAGGTAAACATGAAACCTTAAGTTCTGTTTTGGTTAGTAATACAAATAAAATTTGGTTAGTAACAAGAACTTATTTGGAGGATAATAACCGATAGTTCCTCTAGCTCCAATATAATTGGATTGATTTGTAGTGGAACCGAGTCTCCCATCAGACAGAAACTTGACTAGCCCAAAATCACTTACATGTGTAGTCATTTCTTTATCAAGCAGAACATTACTTAATTTTAGATCACAAGGAACAATTAGTGTTCTAGAATGGTAGTGAAGATATTCTAGTGCACAAGCACTATTAATGGAAATATTTAGCCTTTGAAGGACACTTAAAGACCTAGGCACTTCATCTGATCTAAGAGTACTTGGATGCAACCAATGATCTAAGCTTCCATTATCCATGAACTCAAAAACCAAAGCTTTAAAATCATGACCATGATAATCCACACATGAATAAGTATTGAGTACCTTGACAAGATTTTGATGCTTGACATTCCTTAAAATCTCACATTTAGCTAGAAAACTCTTTGAAGCCCCTCGACGCATAAGGTTAATAACTTTCACTAAATAAAATGTTCATCGTCATCAAGAATACCTTTGTATATAGACATAAAACCACCTAAACCAATCAAATTATTTGAAGAAAATCCATTTGTAGCTTTCAGGAGGCTTTGATAAAACAACCTCAGTAGTTCATTCCCAAAAGAGCTTGATACAGACTCTCGATTTGCCTTTTTTAACCTCCACCAAAGAAATAGATAAGTAAGAATCAATGATGTGCCTATAAGGATAGAGTTTACAATGATGAATATCTTCAACCTTACTGTGAGCCTCCTTTTTGGTTTTTCAGCCTTGTAGGCAGGTAAGCCAAAATTACATATACCATCACACAGATTCTTATTTCCTTATATGAATGTTGCACTTGCATTCTCAAAAATGCCTGCTATTAGTACCATACCTTCAAAATCATTAAAAGAGATATCCAACATCTCTATTACTTTGAAGTCTATCAGAAACTCTGAAATCTTGCCTGATAAATTATTGTGAGAAAAATTCAATTGCCAAATGCCTCTTAATAATCTTAAAGATGGAGGAACATAACCTTGGAAAAAGTTTGCATCCATGTATAAGAATTCTAGACTTATACAACTGCCAAGATCATCAGGAATCTATCCTGATAATATGTTCTCTCCAAGGGATAGAGATAGTAGTTATTTTAGTTTTCCTACTTCATTGGGAAGGGAACCATTGAAATGATTAGAAGATAAGCCAAGAGATATTAATGAGGAAAGTTTAAAAACTTGTAGAGGAATAGGACCAGTATGGTAATCATTGGAAATCTCTAAGGATATTAATCTTCTGTAATTGCCAAAATTTGGAAGGATCATACCTTGAATGCTATTGTAAAATAAAAAGATTTAAATCAAATTTGTCAGGTTTCCTAAAGATGATGGAATATTTTCCAAAAAATTATTGTTATGTAAATAAAGTGTCTCTAGATTCTTAAGCTTTGTAATGGCAAAAGGGATCGAACTTGAGAATTTATTCCCTGCTACGTACAAAAATTTCAAGCTGACTAGATTCTCTATTCCTGCTGGATGTTTCTAAGTATTTGACTGTTAAAAATGCTAAAACTCTCAAGCTTCTTTAATAGGTTGGCGATATGCTAAGGCAGCTCCTTTCCAAAATTCTTGTTGTTTAAAGCTAGTACTCATACACTAATGGCATTAATCAAATCGGACAGAAACATCAAGTCATCAACTTTCTTAGTTCCTCAATGGTTGTCACCAATGATGAAAGCTAAAAGTTTATTCAACTTTCTGAGAGAAGGGACTCTTCCTGTAAAATCATTAATGTTTAGTTAAAAGATTTCAAGATTTGATGCATTAGAAATGAAGGATGAAATGGATCCAGTGAATTTGTTAGAAGCAATGAAAAAGAATATAAGGTGTGGTAGAGAGATTACTAAACTCATGGAAAGAGTGCCTTGTAATTGATTGTTCCCCAAGTCAATATTCTTAATGGAAGAAAGATTGAAGATTAAATAAGGGATGTTACCTGAAAATTGATTACCGAACAAGCCTAAACCTTTTAAATTTATCAGTCAGCCAAAGGAATCAAGCAGAATCCCATACAAATTGTTTCTTAATAAATAGATAACCTCAAGAGATGATAGGTTCTAGAGAGATGCAGAAATAGTTCCTGTCAGATTGTTTATACCCAAATGGATTATTCTGAGCTTTATTAAGGAGGTAAGTTCTAAGGGGATTTCACCCACCAGGTGGTTCCTATTCAAATCTATTATTTTATGATATGCATAATATTTACATATATTTGAGTTAATTTTTAATGAATTATTGAATGAAAGTTAAAATAATTTGGGTAGAGTATAAGTTTAATTAGGAAATATATTAGTGTTAGTATTTTATTAGAATTTTATTGTTTAAAGCATATTTTAAGGAGTCTTTATTCGATATTAATTTATTTTTTTCCTTTTTGTAGTTAAGTCTAAAGAGAAAATTCTTGAGAATTTACGTCAACACAACGTGCCACACGGCTTGCTAGAAACTGTGTCAAATAGTAAAGTGAGCTGAATGAAAGTGACACGCCTTCTCCAAACCGTGTGCAAAGATGTGTGGTTATCTTCCAAGCTAGAAGAAAAAGGAATATTTCACCATGGCATGTGTGATGGAGTGACTCAAACCGTGTGTATGTGCAGGCAACGTGATATAACATTTGATATGGCTTGTCCAAGCCATGTCACAAGTTGTGTCAAGCAACAAAGGGGGCAAAACAAGGTGACACGCTTTCATTAAGCCGTGAGCCAGATCGTGTGACAGTCTGTCGAGAGAAAAGAAAAGAAGATAGTTCGACACGCCTTTATTATGCCGTGCTTGAAGTCATGTGCTCATTGGATCTCGACTTATAATGCAACACAAGATACAACATGGCTTGTACAAGCCATATCGAATAAAAAGTGGCTTTCTTGCTTGAAAAGGAAGAAAATTTTAAAGGTTTTCAAGTTCTTTAACTGGTAGACTCTATAAATGGAGGATTATGAAGAGCTAGAAGAGATCTTTTTTGTCATTGATTGAAGGTACAAACCAGAGCTAAAAGAAGATTGAAGAAGATTTGTGCAAGAATTCAAGAGTTTATTTTTATTCTTCTTCCTTTTTCATCCTTAATTATGTTTGTGTTTTTCACCATAACCATGTGTGGCTAGTTTTCTTTTAGAGTTTGAGTTAGGAGTAGCTATTCCATGATATGATTGAACACAAGATTTTATTTATTTAATTTAATTTTCAGTTAATTCTATGAGTTGCACTTAATTTATACTTTCATTCATGGCCAACTTGTTTACATGTTTATTGGTAAATTCACCAATGAAAGTTAGGGGAATCTCAACTACGAGAGTAGGCGAGCTCTTCGGGGAACCATGATAGTAGGCAGGGGTTTACGGTGGTAGATTAATTGTTAAGAAACTTAATGAATTTAGATTAACTTTTTAACTATAAGAGTAGGTTAAACTTTAATTTTTGTAGGCTTAATTGAATTCGAGAGAGTCTTTAGGTATTTTAGAACAATTACCCTTAACTGAAACCAATGTCTTTGTGTAATAATGTGTTCATGATCGAATTGGAATAGTGAAACTAAACCTAGACTTTAAGCTTTTTATTATTTGATTACAATTTAATTATATTGCTATGATTTATTTTATTACAAAATTTACTTTTATTTAATTTACTAGCTGAGTATATAAGTAAAAATATTGGTACTCAATATACAATTTTCATAGAATTGATATCTTTTGTGCTACAATTCACGATCCGTGCGCTTGCGAGTTTTGAAAGAAATAAGTTTTTGGCGCCATTGCCGAGGACTGGCAAATATTGATATTAATTTAATTTTTACTTTTCTTAGACTAGTATTCTTTATTTTAATCTTTCTTATTTTGCTTGTTGATTTCTCATGCGATTTTAGCTAGTTTATGAACACTGGATCTACGGGGACAAACTTAGACAAGATCAACTTCGAAATCAAAAAATCATGCAAGAAAAACCAAAAGGAAAAGTGCAAAAAAGACAAGCAAAAGATGGCTGAAGATCAGGCAGCACAACCAGCAAGAAATCGTGCTCTTCAGGAGTGCACCATGCCTAATCCAGGAGATACCCATAACAGCATTGTGAGGCCTACTGTCGAAGCCAACACTTTTGAAATCAAACTAGTAATTATTCAAATGGTTTCACAATTCTAATTTGGAGGTCTCCCAAGTGAAGCTCCTAACGCCCATTTAGCCCAGTTTTTGGAGATTTGTGACACATTTAAGATGAATGGGGTTACTCAGGATGCAATAAAGCTGAGGTTATTCCCTTTCTCTTTGAGGGATAAAGCCAAACTGTGGTTACACTCTCTAGCATCACAGTCTATTACCATATGGGACACGTTGTCAAAGGCATTCTTGAGCAAATATTTCCCACCTAGCAAGACAGTGAAATTCAAGCAAGAGATTACAAGTTTCATCCAACACCATGGTGAATCTTTGTATGAAGCATGGGAGCAATTCAAAGATTTGAACGTCAATGTCCTCACTATGGAGTTCCACAATGGCTGCTCATTCAAACTTTTTATCAAGGACTAACCGAGCCAATGAAGATCACTATCGATGCTACAACTTAAGGCTCCTTTATGAGCAAAACACCTGAAGATGCTTACATTCTTCTTGAGCCTATGGCATCCAATAATTACCAATGGCAAGGAGAGAGAAGTGCCCCAAGAAAAGTCACATGAATGCATGAGGTGGATGGATGGAATCTTCTTAATGCCAAGATTGACATGCTCACCAAGAAATTAGAAGCTATAACCAAAGTTTCAAATCCAATGGCCATTTATTCTTGTGAGCTTTATAGAGGAGGACACCTCACAATTAAGTGCCAAGGAGGTCTCACTTCTCAAGATCAATCTATAGAGCAACTCAATGCTCTAAACAAATTTCAATAAGGCCAAGGGAATACTTACTCTAACACATACATTCTAGGATGATGTAGTCACCCAAACTTTTCATAGTCTAATCAAGGAGAGGTACAAAACACCAATCAAGGATTCAAGCAGCCACTGCCTAGATTCCAACAAAAGAACACTTTTCACCAACAAAGTTAGATAAAGCCTAATCTTGAGTCCATTATGGAAAAGTTTCTAAGAGATCAAAAGAAGATTCAAAATAACTATGAGGAGGTTATTAGAAATTTAACATCTAAAGTGGGACAGCTTTTTGCCTATAACAAGATATTGGAGAATTAAATTGCATCTCAGGCCTCGAGCTCCAGACAAAAGTGGTATGCTACCTAGTCAACCAGAACACCCTAGAGAATATGTAAAGGCAATTACACTTAGGAGTGGGAAATAACTACCTAAGGTTAAGATTAAAAAGTAAGATGAAGGAGCTGTACAAAATCATTAAAAGGAAGAAACAGGGATTGAATTGAAGGAAGAAAAGAAGGACAAGAAGAAGAAAATGCCTCTCAAGACTCCACCATTGCCTTTCCCTCAAAGGCAACAAAAGTTAAAGTTGGACAAGCAATTTGAGAAGTTCATGAAGTCATTCCAATAACTCAAGCTTAATATACCACTTTTGCACGTGATCAACACAATGCCCACCTATTCCAAATTTCTCAAGTACATCATATCACATAAGCGGAAGTGGGAAGCTCATGAAACCATTCCCATCAATAAAGAGTATAGTGCAGTCATTCAGAATAAGCTTCTACAAAAGCCTAAAGATCCAAGGAGTATCACTATCCCTTGCACTATTGGGAATGAATTTATAGGTAAGTCTTTATGTGATTTAGGTACAAGTGTTAGCATAATGCCCCTCTCTTTTTATAGGCGTTTGAACATAAGAGAACCACAACCAACAACGGTGTCAATACAACTCGCTAATAGATCCATCATCTATCCTTATGGAATTTTTGAAGATGTGACTGTTGAAGTTGGAGACTATTATGTTCCCGGTGATTTTTTCATCTTAGAGATAGAAGAGGACTGATAAATTCTAATAATTTTAGGTCGTCCTTTCCTAGCTACAACTGGTGCAATAATAGATGTCAAAAGAGGAAAGATCTTGCTTGAAATTAGGGACAATAAAGTGAAGTTTGACGTTTTTAAAATGGCAAAGCAAACCACAACAATGGGGTCATATTTTTAAGTTGACGCGATAAAGCGCTGTGTGCAAGAAACTTTTGAATAGTAACTCACCCAAGATCCACTTGAAGTATGCTTAGTCCATAACATAAAGTAAGATGGCAATAATCAAGAGGTGGTAATGTATAATTACTATCTCAATGCTCATCTCACACTAAACAAAAGGCAATCAACCAGGTATAAGCCTTTGAATTCTGATTTATGTTGTGTCAATACCTTGAAGGAAGAAAATGCACCTAGGGTAGAATTAAAAGTTTTTCCTTCATCTTTGAGGTATGCTTTCCTTAGTCTAAATTCTACTTATCAAATTATTGTGAATGATGATCAAGTAGAGAAATTGCTTAGGAGAGTTAGGCCATATAGGAAAATTATAGGCAACACCATTGATGATCTTAAAGGAATTAGCCCATCTATTTACATGCATAGGATACACATGGAAGAAGATACTAAACCTTAAATTAAAAATCAAATAAGATTAAATCCTAACATGAAAGATGTGGTAAAAAAAAGATAATGAAATTACTTGATGCAAGGATTATCTATCCTATTTTGGATAGAGATTGGGTTAGCCCGATCCATGTAGTCCCTAAGAAGGGTGGAATAACGGTGGTTAAGAATAAGAATAATGAGTTGATTCCTACTAGGACTGTCACAGGTTGGTGCATGTGCATAGACTATAAGAAATTGAATAAAGCAATTAGGAAAGATCATTTTCCTTTGCCCTTCATAGATCAACTTTTAGAAAGGTTAGCAAATCATTCATTCTTTTGCTACTTAGATGGTTATTCAAGTTTCTTTCAGATTCCTGTTCATCCTGATGACCAAGAGAAAACTACATTTATATGTCCTTATGGAACATATGTATATAGGAGAATGCCTTTCAGGTTGTGTAGTGCACCCACTACTTTTCAATGATGCATAATGTCTATATTTTCTGATTTTATTGAGGATATAATAGAGGTTTTTATGGATGATTTTTCTGTATATAGTTCTTCATTTGATGCATGTTTGGATAACCTTTCTAAAGTATTACAGCATTATGAGGAAACTAACCTATTGCTTAATTGGGAGAAGTGTCACTTTATGGTGACCAAAGGAGTGGTGCTTGGATATATCATGTCTGAGAATGGAATCCAAGTGGACAAAGCTAAGATCGAAGTGATTAAAAAACTTCCACCACCTACCTCTGTCAAAGGAATAAAGAGTTTCCTTGGTCATGCCGGATTTTATCATCGCTTTATTAAAGACTTTTCTAAAATTGCTAAACCCTTAACTAATCTGCTTTCTAAAGATGTCAACTTCGAGTTTAATGATAAGTGTTTAAATTCTTTTCACAAGATAAAGACGGCCTTGAACACAACACCTATATTGCAACCACTGGATTAGAGTCTCCTATTCGAGATTATATGCGACGCTAGTGATTATGCTGTAAGAGCTATGTTGGGACAACAAAAAGATAAGCAGCCTTAAGTAATCTATTACATCAGCCACACTCTTGATGAAGCCCAAATCAACTATGCAACAATTGAAAAAGAGCTCTTAACAGTGGTTCATGCAATGGATAAATTTTGCGCTTATTTAGTTAGAAGCAAGGTGATTATTTATACTGACCATTTAGCCCTTAAGTACCTCTTTGCAAAGAAGGATGCTAAGCCAAGACTCATTCATTGGATCCTTCTATTATAAGAATTTGATTTGGAGATTCGAGATCACAAAGGAATAAAAAACTTGGTGGCGGATCACCTCTTTTGCCTTGAGCAAATTCCAAATTCAGATTCTCTCCCCATTTTTGATGATCTTCTAGGTGAGCAACTAATGAAAATTCAAGAGAGTATTCTATGGTATGCTGATTTGGTGAATTATCTAGCATGTGGTGTCCTTCCCTTTGATCTTGATAACCATCAAAAGAAGAAATTCTTTTAGGATGTGAAGCAATACTTTTAGGATGAACCTTATCTATACAAGAGATGTAGAGATGGGTTAATACAGAGATGTGTCACGGATAATGAAATCTTATGAGTTCTTACTCATTGTCATTCACTTGAGTGTAGGGGAAATGCAAGCTCAACTAAGACAACAACAAAAGTATTTCAAAGTGGATTCTATTGGCCCTCTCTTTTCAAAAATGCTAGAGAATTTGTGCCCAAATATGATTGTTGTCAAAGGATAGGGAACATAAGCCGATGCAATGAGATGCCACTTACAAACATCATGGAGATTAAGCTTTTCGATGTATGGGGAATTGACTTTATAGGTCCATTTCCAAGCTCCTATGGAAACAAATACATCTTGGTTGGAGTTGATTATATATCCAAATGGGTTGAAGCAATTACTTCACCAACCAATAATGTTAAGGTGGTCAGTAAGTTCCTTCGAAGGAACATATTCACTCATTTCAGAACCCCTAGAGCCATAATTAGTAATGGTGGTTCTCACTTTTGCAACCGTCAGTTCGAGAGCCTTCCTTCAAAGTATGGGGTAAAGTATAAAGTGGCTATATTGTACCATCCTCAAACAAGCGGTCAAGTGGAGATTTTAAATAGAGAATTGAAGAGCATATTGGAAAAGATAGTCAATGCTTTACACAAGGATTGGTCAACACGTTTGGATGATGCACTCTAGGCATATAGAACAGCCTTCAAAACTCCAATTGGGACTTCACCTTTTCGCTTGGTCTTTGGGAAGTCATGTTACCTCCATTCCTGCTCCTTTCTCCCAGTCTCCATTTATTATGAGCATGAGTAATGCACGAGTAAGTTTAAATAGTGCAGGGCCGTCGCGTCATAACTTCGACCTGAATTCTGGTTTTGTAATTGAAGGTGGAAATACCGGGGGATTGAAGCAGTTTTTCATGCCTGGTCAAAGCAGGTCCATAAAGGATCATTTAAGGGCCAATGCATAACCCTCTTCGAGCTTAGGAGTGGGTGGGAAAAGAAGGGAGCCAGATAGTGGTTGGGAGCCTTACTCATTACCATATAAACACCCACAACCCTCATGGAGATAAGGCACATCCTAACTGCTAGAGTCCCTCTTTCGATAAAGTTTATAAATCCAATTGAGCTGATAAATGTTTGGGTCTCAGAGGTAATTTAAAAGAGTATGCAAGCCCATTGGCTCAAGTGAGAGGGGATAAGAACCGAATAAAAGTGGGTGCGAAGTTATGAATGTAAGCCCATTTAGGCCCGGACTTAAAAGTGTACCTAAAGGCCCACACTAAAAAAATTTATAAGTACCACGGATCGAGCATACTAAGGCCCACATAAGGAAATTTAGGCCCAGAAAAAATGTACCTCAAGGCCTAGATTAAAAAATTTAGGCCCAAATAATATAAGTACATGTGGGCCCACTAAAAATTTACAAGCACCTAAGGCCACGAACCGACCACACTAGGGATCATATTACGTAAAGGCCCACACGAGAACTTTTAGGCCTAGACAAAAAATGTACCTAAAGGCCAACATTAAAAATTTAGGCCCACACAAAATGTATATAAGGCCTCCGACTTAAAAATGTACCTAAAGCCTAAAGGCCCACATTAAAAAAAAAAAAAAAGAATTGCACAAATGGTGTGTGAACTTTTCAATTTTTGCTATTTTGGTGGTCGAACTTTTTTTTTTTTGCAATTGAGTGTTTGAACTCAGTATTTTTGTATCATTTAAGTGGTTCTGACTGATTTAAGGTGGCCTGAATGTACAATCAGTAAGTGTGGGACCCACTTTTAGCAAATAATAGCACCACATCAGCACTCACTTTTTAAATGTCAAAATTAATATAAATTTATTAAGTTGAAAAGATCAAAATAACCTTATTTAATGGGAAAGCCTAAACAACCCTAAGCATCTCCTCTTACTCACATTCGCTCCTCTTAAGCACCAACACAACAACCATCGCCGTAACCATCACAAATCAAGAACTGGAAGCAACATTGTTCACTCTTCGGTCACAAGGCTATATGCTCTTCCTAAATACTATTACCATTTCTGATCTCCGGTCACTCCTCTTCTCTCTCGATCTCTCCTCCCCCACTTCTGATTACGTTCACTCCTTCTGCCACATATTGCCTCTCTGTCTCTTTAGTTTATCTCGACACTCTCGTTCATTTGCACTGTCTTTCGATTGACAAGCCTCAGATTGATAACACATGCTCGTTGATATCTAGTACATATAATAACGTCTATGTTTTTTTTCTTTTTGTTCAATTCTTTCTCTTTCAATCAAAGAAAGCAAAGTAAATTCCATTTCTGAATGAGCACTTTGTTGGGTCCTTTTCATATGTTTGGATGCATATTTTAATTTCTTTCTGAAAATTGATTTTCATTTTGTTGGGTCCTTTTGCTCTGTTCATTTGCTTGGTTTGTAGAAAGCACTTGCTATAATCTTACCATGCACTTGCTCTCTTGCATATCACTGAAGGTTCCAGAGATGGAAGAGAAATTGAAGAAGACGAGGTGGAGAAGAGATGAGGTATATTAGGAATATAAGAGAAGAGAGTCCCTTGCTGAAAATAAACCTGATGTTTAATTGCCTAGCATTGTTTATTATTTGATGTTTAATCATAAATTGCGCCTTCAATTTATGGCTTTTGTTTGTTCATAAAAAAAGAAAAAAAAAAGCTCTTTTTTGCAACAATACAAAGTAGACCTATAAATCAAGCTATTTGAGTTGTAATCAATCAGCTTCTTCTTCTTCCTTTGTGTTTTTTTTTTTTTTTGGGTTTTGTTCAAAAGCAAATTAATAAAATTTGTGAGGGCATTTTAGTCATTTAGTATGATATTTTATAAGGGTATGCTAATGTGGAGAGCTGCATGACTTAAGGTGGGTGCCACACTTGCTAATTGTACATTTACATTCAGACCACCTTAAATCGGTCAGAACCACTTAAATGATACAAAAATATTAAGTTCAAACACTCAATTGCCACAAAAAAAAAAAATAAATAAATAAAAAATAAAATCCAACCATTAAAATAGCAAAAAATAAAAAATTCACACCGCATTTGTGCAATTCTTCCAAAAAAAAATTTATAAGACCGGGAATACTGAGGGGTCATGTTCCGTAGGGCAGGTTGGTGGGTCAAGCGTTACATAGCCAGGTTTTTTTTGGGACGAGGCCACCATCCACGATTGATAAACCACAGAACATGCAGCGAGCTTAAGAAATGTTTTTTTCATGTCGCAAAATTGTACGTCATACATTAAACTAATACAGCAGGCAGTGATGAGTCTTCTTTTGATGTATCATCCCTCCCCAAATTTTGGTACATTGTTACATCAATTTTCCTTACCAGATATGTAACCCATGCATGTAGCTTCATAACCCAAAATTTAGTACATTGTTACATCAATTTTCCATCGAGCAGATACTTGACAATGCTACCTGCGCTTGTACCTGGAAATTTAAAAAAACAGCTAAGATAAATATCTACTTCCAATACTCAGCAAATCCACAATATTTGACAAGATTATAAATGATGAAGAAAAGATGAGTAACTCATTTCAGTCTATGCAATGAAAGCAATCATAGAGGCAGATTTCAGCACTTTCATAAAAATTTGGCACCAGAAAATCTGGCTTTGAGATTGCAATGGCGATACAACACACATCCAGCTAATCATCCCATTGCCATTGCACAGTAGTATTGACGAATGTACTATTGCATACACAAACAATGTTTAACAATGGGTGACTGACAGATCCCAGCAGAAATGCATAAACAAATAAAAACAAACCAAATAACCCCACTGTTTTCTTATGTTCTCCCAAGAGACGATCTTATAAAGAGGACTCTGAAAGGTTGCCTAGGGTGGGACTAAATGACATCAATAACAATATTTCCAAAAGCAATAATGCTAAGACATGCTAAGCATGTGCTTTGTGAATCATAACATCAGAACTGAAAAAGGGAGACATTTAATTCATACCGTGATTTGCTCTTAAATGAATTCTTGGACTTTTTGGCTCCCATTGCCCTGCTGCTTTTCTTCTGCTTTTTCTCACTCATGTCACTCTGGAATAGCTCCTGCATTTCTTCTGTCCTTGGTTGAGTTCTTCGGGAAGGATGCTTGGATTTCTTGGCAGCCTTTTGCACAATCTTGCCAGCATCAAGTGCCCTCTTCACAACTTTTGCTGCTTTCGCTCGTCTATATCCCAGGTCAACTAATGATATTCCAGTCTTTTCTTTCTTAATTTTTCCAGAAGCCTGCGGCTTTTTTCATGTAAGCACCAAATATCACAACTAAGTGAAAACCTAAGCATTGGGAAAAAGAAGGACAAAAAGGAAACTTCTATAGAGATCGCTTAATGGTTAGTGAAATAGAAACCACTGTTGCTATGTGGATGAAGTGTCTATACACACAAGACGTACATGCAACGACATACCAGTTTTTTGTCAATATACATAAAGTGCGCGACAATAATGTAATTGCATATGATCCCTTTTTTTTCAAAAAACAAATCTGACAAATTGCAATATAACTACATGAACAAGCATAAATTACATTCACAGAAGAGGAGATGCATACATCTGGTTTCTCAGTTTGATCTTCATCCTCCAACATCTCTCTGGCTGCTTGTAATTTTCGACGCTTCTTCCGGGCCAAATTTTTCTGTCCAAAGATGTAGCATAGTGGCAACATGAATTTTTAACAAATATTTTCCGACCTACAGAACAAAACAAGCTACTAAAAATAATACCTCTCGCTCATGCTTCCTCTTTTCCTTCAATTTAAGGTCTTCAGCCTGTTCGGCACTGATAACTTCACTCCCAGAGCTTTTTTCTTTTACCATTGATGCCTGTCACACAATTTTTTTTTTTTGGGGGTAGTGGGATGGGGATGGGGGCAACCGTGTTATAAGTTGGAGATGTTAAATTGTTAATATCATATTCAAACTACAAAATTTTAACTTCTTTGGAACTGTAGACAGAATAGCATTCATAAACTTTTGGGATCGGGAGACATTTTGTTTATGTTCAGAATAGATTATAGCACTGTTTCTTCTTCAATCAAATAACAAACACCAATCATATTGAGATTTAATAGCAAAAATATATTCATCAGCAATTTTGGTGGTCAGAGAAACAAGAAGCATCCCTAGTATTTGTGTGCAAACTTATGGTCCCATGGGAGAAGTACCTTCACTGCTTTTCCAACAAGCTTCTTCTCCTTCTCGGTTACAAACCAAGTTCTTTTGGGGCGTGAAAAAATCTCTTCCCTATGCGCAATCATATTTTCTGCCTGCTCAAGTGCAAAATGATGTTCATAACAAAAAATGCTTATAATAGGCAGCAGTCGATCCACTGATTAAAGTGATTGTCCAGATGATGCCATGACAGGAAAAAAATGTCACAAGAACTTAAGCCACGACCATCAAGTATGAAAATTCTATTCTGGAAGGCAACAAACATGAGCAGTTTGGAAAGTGCAGGACAAGTACCTTTATTGCTTCCATTTCAGCTTTTCTCAGAGCTATCTCTTCCCTGAAAGAAATTGAATATCTCTAACTTTAGTCTAAATAAT
>CATIWO010469722.1:0-12589 GCA_949673435.1 Macaranga tanarius
TTTTCTCTTTTTGCTCTCCCTAATTAATATTTAAATAAAATGTGTGATTAAGCACATGGGGTCATTTGACTTTTTAAGTTATAATTTTATTGGGTTTAGTATCATATAAGAAAAAGTGAACTCTTTAATTAGGGCATATAGGAATATTATATACATCTACTGTTATATTATAGTTTAACAAAATTAATGCAATGTAACCTTTTTGTCACCACCAAGCAACCCCATAAAATTTAATATATTTTTCTCATGCTATATTCAACAAGATGGGCACACTTCAGGACCTTATTTAATTATCTATTTATTCACTTTGTTCAAGATTATTGAGTTGTTATGTGTTATAATCCATGAAACTATATATATATAGATCAGCATACCATTTTATAATTGACTTCAGCTAAAGGTAACTTCAAATGAGGACTATCTTTGATGTAAGTTATCTTATGCTAATTCTTTTTAATTACCAAATAGGTTGTAATTTATTAAGGATAGTAAGTTTCTCTTGATTAGATATGAAGGAGTTTTTCATTGTTCATTTTAATTATTTGATACATAAAAATATTAATAATTTTTTATTAAAATAAAAAGTATAATATATTATCTCATTTTAAATTAATAATCAAATAATAAAAACGGACAGCAAATTTTTTTTGTCCAATCAGAAGAGAATTTTTGTCTATTTATTAATTCAAGCTTGCAATTATATGTTATAGATTTTAAGTTTGAAATTCTGTCATGTGCTAAGAAAAAAAAAAACTATTTGTTTCAAGTGGGTAATTTCTTCATAAGAGATTAACAAATTATTCACCAGGCTATGTGAAATTATAATTTTTTTTTTTTTAGATTCTTATGTGTTGATTGTACTTATCTTAACTTATTGCGACAATAGCTTGGTTCATTTTCCTTTATTTTTGTTAGGATAATGATGCCAATTATAGGGGGAAAAAAATTAATGACGACCATAATGTAAGTAATCAATTTCAAAAGACATATATATATTACACCCATAGTCACTTGTACTTACATGATTTTGTTGCTAAATCCAATGTATTTTAAATTTTGCTAAATTAACACTTCAACTTATCTATAACCTATTATATAAATACATGTTTGCACTGTTGACAAGACACGTAAAGTGACACCTCAGCATAAAAATAGTGACAAAATGATAAATTCATATAAATATATAGGGTGAGCAAAATAACAAATTCATGTAAGTATAAGTGTTTATATAATAGATGTAACACCCGCCCTTTAGTATACGTATTTATGACCTATGTATTACATGTTGAGCATGTTAGTTAGTGGACTACATTTAAGTTTAAGATTTTGCTTGTGTTGCAGAGAAGGACTAAATTGTAAAAAAAGTTTGGAGTGAATTGTCAAATTAGAAAGTTATGGGCTAGTATGTAGTTTATATAATTCATTAAGGAGTTAAGGAGGGATTTTGGTGATATATACCATAATTATTTAGTTTTATTATTGCATGGTTAGTATGTGATAATATGTAATTATTATAAGAAGACTTTGGGGGGCAAGTGATGGAGTTTGATTGGTTGAAGGCTTGTATGTGTATGTGTGTGTGTGTGTGATGTTGGGATTGTAGAGATTTTTGGTGAAGAAGAAGAAGAGAGGTTCGTGAAGGGTTTTTGGAGAGTTTTCAATTTTGCATAAGCTAGCAATTCATTGCCTTAGGAAGCATTAGAGGATCTTTTATACATTGAAGTGTCATTTGGTAAGTTTTATTGTGTTGTTGAATTGGTTTGAGTTGAGTTTTCTTGGTTGCAATTTTGTGTCCTATTCCTCTACTTTTCAGTTTCATTGCTTTGGCCATAATTAGAGCTATAGAGCTTTGATTTGAGCATGATTGGACTCCTTGGAAACTTCAGAGAGTCCTTTACATTTCCTATGTTTTGAGTTTGGACTGATTTTGATGTTAGAAGGGTCAAATAGGGCCAGATATTTTACAGCTCATGTTAATGCTTTGTTTGGCCCAAATAGATTCAAAAATCCATAATTCCACACATGTCCGAATTGAATGATTCCAGTTGGAATTTATAGTAGATGCATAACCCTAGCTTTAGTAGCAATTTAAGGGGACTTGTGTGTGCATCTTTAGGTCATATTGAACCTTTGAGCATTTAATTGTAATTTATGAAATTAGGGTGAATTGTAATGCTTATTTTTGAATTGGAATATAATTGTGTGTAGGAAGTGGAAGAGGTAGAGGAGACCCTACTCAATAGGGGGAGTTCTTTTTTGAGAAGGAGTTGAAGCTTTTTTGTAAGTAATGATTAATATAATGCATGGATATAGTGATTTTCAAGTAACTATAGTTGTTTGACTATATTTGGTTAGTATATGATTTTGATATACTTTTGGTATATTTTTGGTATATGAATGATATATATATATGGTATATGATTTTGGTATACTTTTGGTATATTTTTGGTATATGAACGGTATATTCTCTGTTTATCATTGTGAACATTGGCACCTATGTGTGCAATGCATAATGATTAATGTGAGGATTATGAGGAAAACATGTGAGTGTGGAGACTGAGCTGGGCAGAGAGTCTCCATTGAAAATGAATCTGAGACTGAGCTAGGCAGAGAGTCTCATATATGGCCAGTCATGTGAGATATATATAAACGTGTGAGATCTGAGACTGAGCTGGGCAGAGAGTCTCAGGAATGGCTAATTATATATGAAAAATATGTAAAAAAAATAAAAAGTGAGCTTTGTGTGAAACGTGTGAACGTGTGTTGAGAACTCCGGCCGGATACTAACTTGTATAAACATGCATGGTTGCATTATATTACACATATATTGAATATTTATTTGGTATGAGATGTGATTATGGATTATTTGAAATAGGTGTTGATGTTCATCTATACACATCTATATGTATGTGTTATTCAATGTTAGTTGTTGTGGATAATATTGAGGTGTTGAATGGTTGTGAAGTGTTTGGAATATTGTGCAATTAGATTTTCAGGTTATTGAACATGACCATGTCGTTTAAACACGGCCGTGTGAGAGAAGTCAAAGTGTAAGGAAGGAATGCCCTAAGAGCATGGTGAGTCGGCACACTGTGCCGAGTTGAGTAGGATTCGACACGCCTTGTCTCTGTGCCGAGTCGGCACCAGCACTAGTGAGTCAGCATGAACTCGGGCACGACTCGGCACCCGAGCTGACTGTCACGACTCGGCACGCAAGGCCGAGTAGGCACCAAGGAAGGCACAAGTCGGCACCAAGGAAGGCACAAGTTGGCACCGAAGGTTATTGTCTTGACTCGGCATGCCAGCCCGAGTCGGCACGCTCCCTGATTTTCACTAAATTGCTTCTTTTGAATTTTTGAGCACCGAACTTCATTCCAATGCACTCCTGTGAACTTTAAACATGAGAATAGCTTAATGACTATGCTATATTCTTAAAGTTTGATGTGTAACAATTTATTTATATATTTTCGTTAATTAGTTATTGAGAAGAATTATATGTATGCTTATCTTAATAATTGCTTATTGAGTCGTAAGTTCATTCCTTTGCAATTATGGTTTTCAGCTATTAGATAGCCTAGCTTGAGGTGCTTGCTTTGGTAGAAAGCTTGAAGCTTGATTTAGTTATGAGCTCAGGTGGGTCAACAGCGTGCTTGGTGTCAATATCTCCATCCTCATGAGCATTTACCATTTTGGCACTAGAGATAATTTTGTAATTGAGTTCATGAGTATATTTTCAACATTACATTATATATGTATTAAGTAATTTCAATGTATCGAACAAGAATTTATGTATATATATGAATATCTTTTGAAAAAAATTTTATCATGCTATTTTATGTGTATATATTGGATACATGTGTATGTGGTACTTGAGGGTGCTACAATAAATTACAGACAAGTTGAAGTGTTAATTTGGCAAAATTAGAAGTATAACATATTACACCTATAGCCACTTGTACTTGCATGATTTTGTCACTTTACCCAATATATTTTTAATTTTGCTAAGTTAACACCTCAACTTGTCTATAATCTATTATATAAATATTTATTTGCACTATTGGCATGACACGTAAAATGACATTTCAGAATAAAAATAGCAACAAATTGACAAATTCATGTAAATATAGTGGGAGCAAAATGACAATTTTATACAAATATAAATATTTATATAATAAATTATAAATAAATTGAAATGTTAATTTGGCAAAATTGGAAGTGTAAGGGTTAAAGTGATGCCCACGCACATACACGCAAACGAGCGCACGCGCATGCACACAAGCACATGCTCACCATATCATGAGCAATGGCCAACTTCAAAATGTTACTTAAAACAGAGATTAACTTGTTCCATAATGAGAAATGCAACCCTCTTTGTTCGAGAGAATGCTTTAGAGGTTTTCATTTTTTTTTAATTATAGAATATTTGTTTAATGATGCAATCAATCATTGAATTAAAAGTTTTAACTACCAAAATATCATTTCATCTCATTATATAAGAGATCTAAAATTCAATTATTAACACTAACGTATTCATAAAAATCAGTAATTATTAAACCCAAAATTAAATGAAAAAACTAAACCAAAGCAATTTAATTCAAAATGGAGTCATAAATTTCAACATCAAAGAAAAATCTAATAGAGTATTCGAGGAAATTTTTTCATATTGGATCTATTACATTTCGATTTTGAATATAGAATATATATATATATTTTCAATATTTTATATTTAATTAATTAAAAAGTTATTAAATATATTCTATATTATAATTATTAGAGTCAATATTATATATTTTATGATGAAATATAATACATCCAAAAATGCATAAAAAAAAAAAACTTTTTCCCTCTTTGTGCACTAATTATGCGAAACAACCCGACTAATTTGACTTTGCAATTGGCCCAATGATTATGACAAGCCTTAAAAGTGCACTAGGCCCAAATCTTTTTCTTTTCTAAAGAAAAATAAAAATAAAAATAAAGGATCCTCAATTGTATTAAAAAACAAGCTTAAAAAAAATTTAAACATCCCCAGTTTAACATCTTTTAGTAGTCTTTTTTTATAGGCCTGAGTGACAAGGCATCTGCCCAAGATGCCTTGTCACTCAGGCCTATAAAAAAAGATGCCCATCAGTGAGGGTTCAAACTCCACTGATGTATTTCTTTCTGCGCGGGGTAAAAATAGAATATTTAGATAGAAGTGTGGGTTTGATCCCTTCCCTCCCGGCTATTCCAGGAGCTCTCAGAGCTCTAAATGACAAAAAAAAAGTTTTTTTATTTTATTTTATAAATTAATAATTTAAATATTTTAATTTATTAAAAATAAAATTTAATTATTTAAAATATTTAAATAATATTTTTATAAATTAAAATAATATTATTTAAATATTTAAAACTTATTAAATATATTTATAAATTATATTTTTAAAAAATTAATATATTAAAATAATCAAATTAATAGATTAAGGAATAAATTTACAAAAAGTGTTAAATTTGAAAAGATCCAAGTGTATTAAGCTTATAAAAAAATTAAACACCCATAAAAAACTTTTTATCTACTTTTAATATATTATAATGAAAAATTAAATTTTTAATATATAATTTTTAATAATTAAATTTTTAATATATAACAATTTTTTATTTTTATCAATTAAATATAAAATAAATAAAATATGTATCAAATATCGGGAGATAGAATATATTATTTTTTACAAATTTAGAAAAAAAATCATTCCACAATTAAAAATTAAATTCATAAATTTTAATATTACAATTTTGTCATTGTTATTATTTTACTAATTAACTCATGAAATTTAATATATTGTTTTGGTGCGAAAAAAAAAATTCCTTGGCTGTTCTGGTTTGGGCAGTTTGGTATTAGTTAGACATGGACATGAGTGTTTCCTTAGCTTTTCCGTTTCAACATTTTTCATACACAAAACAAAACCTTTTTTATTGGACTCACTAACTACAACATATCATCATCATATCATCAAGAAACATTACTATACAGTCTTAAAGAAAGTGTAATTATTAATAAAGATTTCATCTTTATCATTATTCTTAGCTTTAGCTTCTCCTTAATTCTTCTATCTTTATTATTCTCTTCTTTTTAACATTCTTTTTGCTCTTCTTGATTGCTTTTTACAGTACCCAACTCATCAACTGGTCTCTTTTCAGGTACCCACTTGAATAAATTTCCATTTTTTGCTCTTTACTTTCTTGCATTGCTTTGATTTATAAAGGTTCTGTATTGGGTTTGTGTTCTTTTTTAGCAGCTTGATTAGTCTTATTTGGATCCAATTGTTTGTTGAATATGATTATTATTTTAATGCTTTTGATGAAGTGTGCTGTTTTTTGTCTCTATCTGCACTTTTTCTTGGATTCTCTCTATTGCATGTGATGCTTATCACTGAGTTTTGTTTTGATCTTAGCTTAGGTATGTTTTGAGTATTAATTGTCTACTTTAATTTCAATTTCATTTGAAATAATTGCATTTTTCTTTAATAAACAATGATGAGATCAGTGAAGTTGTTTACTTTTATTTACCTTCTGACTGTTTCTCTGGACGTGCAATGAACTGAGTAATTTTTGCTCATTGGTTGTTTCATTTGTGGAGGTCCTCTTCAGTGTTATATAATATTTATATTTTAAGGTTTTGTTCATATAATTTTTGTTTATTAATTAAAGCTGATGCAATGCATGACTTAGCTGAGATATGCTGCTTAAAAATATTGCTACTAGTTTTCTATGTGAAGATCCACCTATCCACGTTCTCTTTGCATTTCTTCCTTTTATAACCAAAATTTAATATTTTTCTTTTCTTATTTCTATTCACTGAGATTAGTCTTGGTGGATCACATCCTTAATTAGAATTTCATGTGTGCTATGCATCATTTTTTTTTTTTTACTTTTTTCTTCTGCAGTCATGCATATTTTGATATTTCCATATGCTGATATGTGCTGCATTGACTTCTATTAGGTTTGATCAACATTGAGGCATTGTATTTGGTTGATCATACCTACCAAGAGCAACACCAGGATTTCTCATAGAAATGGTTCTTGGACTAAGATCAAAGAATCGAAAAGGCACTTCAGTGCAAGTTGATTACCTTATTCATATACAAGAAATCAAGCCTTGGCCCCCATCTCAATCTCTGAAGTCAGCAGAATCTCTGTTGCTTCAATGTGAGAATGGTGATCAGAGTTCTGGGTCTTTCACTTTGAACGTTGGAGATGGGAAAATTGAAATTAGTGAGTCTTTCAGGCTACCTGTTACACTATATAGGGAAGCATCCAGAAAAGGCACTACTCGAGACAGCTTCCAGAAGAACTACTTAGAGCTTGGCTTGTATGAGCTTCGAAAGGACAAGGCAATGAAAGGTCAACTGTTGGGATCAGCAGTTATAAACTTGGCAGATTATGGAATCATCAAAGATGCCATAACGATAAGCTCACTGATTAACTTCAAGAAGAGTTCTAAGAGTATGGCACAGCCAGTTCTCTATGTTAGTATTCAACCATTTGAAAGAGATAACTCTAGCTTGTCCAAAGAGGCATCGCTGGACAGGGATGGAAGTGAATCCATTTCCAATGTGACTAATGAGGAAAATGATGAGGATACTGAGATTGCCTCCTTTATTGATGATGATGTTGATGATAATGTTTCTTCACATTCATCAAGGACTGTTTCCTCTTTTGCTTCAGAAGCTAATAGAGGTTCACAATGCCAAGATGAAAAGGTACCTTTTTCAAGTACTGTCATTCCATTTTCAGTCAAAGGGATATGCTCTTTAATGTTGAGCATTATGCAGATGTGAATGAAAATTTGAAGATTTTGCCTTGTGGGGCATCAAATTTTATTGGATTTATGGAATTCAGCTGCATGACTTGAATTCAACACTGAAGTGTCTTGATGTTGAACAACCCAAAAGAACAGAAGTATAGCATATTCAAATGCATTTGCCCTACAACCAAAGTTTTAACATTTTCGTCTTCATATGTGTAGCTGTTGGCATTATTGATCCATTTGATGTGTTTTCTGTGCATATGTTTTTCATGTTTTCTGTACCTGTGAAGTGTTTTTTCTATCATATCTGCAGAGTTATATCAGATAGCAGAGAGCAATAATTGCCTGCATGAGGCTTTGCTCTTTCTTTGTAGACTGTAATGGTGAATTGCACTTGAATTGCAGAACCTACCAGGATCTGCAAATGGTGACACAGGAAAGCTCAATGGAGAGCCTACTCTGCCGTCAGGTGTAGCATCTTCAAGCCCAGATGTGAAATCCACAACTGAAGGTTTCAAACAACCAAATGAAGGTTCACACCCTCCATCATCAGCAGGCTTATCATCTAATTTGCAAATTCCGGTGAATGATATTTTAGGCAAAGTTGTGTTGTCAGATGATTGTATTTGGATGAGTAAGAACTCAAACCATGTAGAGAATGAAGCATCTCAAACCAATCAAGAGGCTGATGGAAAAGCTTGGAAAGATGAGAAAAGTGGAATAGAGCCGACTGCAACTAGCAATTTACATATTGCTCTTATGGAAGATAAATTGAAAAAGGAGCAGCATGACAATGGACAGAATGATGAGTTTAGAGCGGAAAAGAAAAATTTTTCAGTAGAGGGACAGCTAGTTGGTAAATTACCTCAAGAAGTTATAGGAAGGCAAGCCAAAATGAGGAGTAATACCCTTGCATTGAACAGGGCAGCAAATGGAGTACAAGGCAATACACGCAGAGATAAACTAAAACATTTAAAATCTGTTCAAATACTGTTTGATGTAGATGAAAGTGATGAGCCCTTAAGCAATATCCAATTTGTGAAGAAAGCAAAGAAAATTGGTATTCCTGACAATGTTCATAAAGATGACTTAAGCAACAGGAAAGAAACTTCCAACAACAACTCTGACAACAAGGTCCAATTGAAATCTGAAATTGAAATTCTTGAGGAAGAGTTAAATAGGGCTGCTGCTGAAGAGGCTAGCCATGTCTCAGCTATGTCCAAGTGTGACAATTTTACGAACAAATTCCAGCCTTTGGAGAAGGAAAAGGAAATTAATCTTCCCGCAGACATTGGTAAAGTAGGAGCAAGTTGTGCATCAAGTGAAAGAGAACAACTGAAAAGCAGCTTTTCTGGAAACAATGTTGAATTGGAGTCCAAAGTTGAAATGCTTGAGGAAGAGTTGATTGAAGCTGCTGTAGTTGAGGTTGGCCTTTACTCAGTTGTTGCCGAGCATGGGAGTTCTACAAACAAAGTCCATGCTCCTGCTAGGCGTCTTTCAAGGTTCTTTCTTCATGCTTGCAAGGCGATGTCACAGGCCAAGAGGGCAAATGCAGCTAGAGCTATCATTTCAGGATTAGTTTTGGTTTCTAAAGCATGCGGAAATGATGTTCCAAGGTATGTAAGACTAGTGTTCTATCTGATTCTACAATTCGAGATCTTTTAAATTCGAGCAGATTTTAGTTTACAACTGCTGTAATGAACAAATGCCTGTTCTAGTTTACAAATTCAAAACTAGACATGTCAGCGATTATGATAGTGAGATTTCTATTTGTTCTGTGTGAATAAAACTCATTTGCACAAGGGTACCTCTTGGAGTAGGTTATTAATCATAATCTCCTTTTATCAGATTGACTTTCTGGCTATCAAATTCCATTGCTCTGAGAACAATTGTAAACCAGGCTGGTGGGAAATTGCAAGTTCCAACAGAAACATCTATCAATAAAAGTGGGGGTCAAAAGTGCAGGCCCGAGGGGCCTCCTTACAAAGAAAATTTAACTAATAAATCCACAAGTTGTGATGAGTGGGAGGAAACTCAAACATTTGTTACAGCATTGGAAAGAATTGAAGCTTGGATCTTCTCTCGAATTGTTGAGTCCATTTGGTGGCAGGTGAGATCCTAATTTGTGGCTTATGCATCTTTATTTTTTAAAATTTTAGAAAAAAGTGAAATGCGCTCAAATTTGTTTCTGTTCATTTGTTGCAGACTCTGACTCCACATATGCAGTCCTCAGCTGTGAAGGGCTCAGGCTCAAAGAAGACATATGCTAAGACGTATGGATTGGGTGACCAAGATCAGGGGAATTTTGCTATTGATTTATGGAAGAAGGCCTTCAGGGATGCATGTGAAAGGCTTTGCCCTATTCGAGCTGGGGGACATGGATGTGGTTGCTTGCCTGTGCTAGCTAGATTGGTATGTTCTGTTTGTTGCATTTTTCTTTTACAGTATGTGTTACAAAGTAAAATTCTTAGTTATTTTTCCCCATGTCTAATGAGAAGGCAATTTTGAACTTTTGATCTTCATTTTTCTCATGTTCTCCTAGCCTGATTGCTAGTTGTTGTTACTGGACTCTGGCCATTATGTTTCCACCTTCAACTTTTACTACCGTGATCTTTTGAGGATCCGTAATGCACTTATAAAGTATACTGATAGAAAAGTGACAATTTCACTTATGTTTCTAGGTAATGGAGCAGTTGGTGCATAGATTAGATGTGGCCATGTTCAATGCCATTCTTCGTGAATCAGCTGAAGAGATGCCAACAGATCCCGTTTCTGATCCCATTAGTGATCCAAAGGTCCTTCCAATACCAGCTGGAAAATCAAGTTTTGGCGCTGGCGCACAACTGAAAAATGCTGTGAGTTATAGACATATATTCTCTCAGGCTCCACGCATTTCTGGATATTTGTGTGAACAATGCTCGCTGATGAGTATGACAGTATTTGTGTTAATTATGAATAGATCAACTCTCCTGGTTATTCTTGATCTATATATCTCTTCTCTCTTTATGTCAAACAGGTAGGAAGCTGGTCCAGATGGCTCACAGATTTATTTGGAATTGATGATAATGACTCTCCAGATCAGGGTGAACTTGATAGCAACTGTCCAGAATCTGAGACTCCATTCAAGGTTTTCCACCATCTTCATGCTTTAAGCGATCTTATGATGCTTCCCTTTGATATGCTTGCAGACAAATCAATAAGAAAAGAGGTGAAATGAACTTTTCCTTATTCTCCCCATTCATGCACATGCTTGCATATGTTTATGTATGCATTTCTTCCTCTCATGTCTTTTCACTCTTTGACATTTCTATTGTGTGTTAAAATTTTATTATTTGAAGGTATGTCCTAAATTTGGTGCTCAAATTATCGAGAGGGTTCTTTGGAATTTTGTGCCAGATGAATTCAACCCAGACCCTATCCCGGATGCAGTTTTTCAGTCCCTGGATTCTGAGGTTAGTCCAGTACTAAGATGCCATTTCTGAAATTATATATTGCTTCCCTATTCATTTAGCTGCCCTGCATACTGTTTTAAGCACATGGAGTGAGGTTCGCGGGCATGTGGTTTTATTTGACTAGTCGTTTCATGATTGATTAGTGCATTTTATTAGTGACAATATGCATGAAATGCATTACATAATTTTGTTTTCTATGATTTTAGGACCCTGCTGAAGATGGGAAGGAGTCTATCGCAAGTCTTCCATGCACCGCCACTCCCACAATCTATTCACCACCTTCTACAACTTCACTAACAAACATTATAGGAGAAGTGGGAAATCAAAATCTGCAGAGAAGTGGATCAGCATTGCTTAAGAAATCGTACACCAGCGATGATGAGCTTGATGAGTTGGATTCACCCTTGACTGCTATCATTATTGACAATTCCAGGGCTTCTCCTGCTTCAACAGTGTCAAATTGGATGCCAAAGGGTGATGGAGGCCGGAAAGTTGTTAGGTATCATCTACTCCGGCAAATATGGAAGGATGACTAATAGCCTTACATTTTCCACTCTCTGTGTTTGTCTGTGCTTGTCATATCTGTATTCTGTACATAGACATTTTTGCAGAATGGTTTTGAGCTGTAAATTTTGATTCCATAAGAGTGAAACTGCAATGGATATTTAATCCAAGAGCTGTTATGCAATTCGTTTCCATTGTTATGATGCTCCTGAGCACTTCCTAAAGCAGCAAGACTAATATTCAAACTATACTTACCTCATCCCTTAAAAAAATGAAAATGCAAAAATATATTTGAATAAAGCAGGGTGCAGATATTGTAATGTCAGCTAGACAAGAGCAAAGGGACGGAAATTTGTACAAGTCATTATAATATCTGTTTCATGCACCTATGAGTCCCTGATATGCTTCAGCTTATGACAAAACCTAAGAAGCATCAATTAATCTGCAATAACAAGTTTAACATATTCTTTCCCTGATATGACCTTCTTCAGGGTGGTCTCAGGATTAAAGATTCCACCTTCCTTCAAGAACACTGGATAAATTCTTGAAGAATGCATTTAGCTGTGCCACTGCTTTCTGGTGGCTTGGCACTGGAGTAGCCTTGGAGTTGCTGTGATTCCAAAACACAATCTCTGGCACAGAATTTCTTGAAACTTTCTTGTTACAGCTTCATAGTCAATTTCTGAATCGTTAGCTGATGCCTCATCAAACTTCATATCATATCACTAAACACAAATAGCCTCTTGCTTATGGATTGTCCAAAATTGAGCAACTCCATTTGATCTTGCAATGTCACTCTTAGCCACAGGTCTTGACTCATTTGAGCAGCACGTACAGAAACTGATTG
>CATIWO010469723.1:0-10524 GCA_949673435.1 Macaranga tanarius
ACTAAATAGCTCAACTTTATATGAACTTCAATCTGAAATTTTTCATGAACAGTTATAGTTTTTAAAATATATTTACGATCTCATCCTTTTTAATTTTAATTAATTAATCGGCTTATTTGTGAAAAAAATCCAAACGTTTACGGCTTTTTGCAATTTAATCCCAACCTTTTAATTTTTACAATTATGTCCCAATTTTCAAATTTTTTATTAATGTTAACACATTAATGAAATTGGTCAAAATTATTTTAGAAAATTCTGAATGGGCAATAAAGTGTAACACCACCAACACAAAGAGTGGACTCCAGTAAGTCTTATTGCAAAATATTAATGAATTAATTTATTTGACCAAATTCATTAATGTGTTAATATTGCAAAAAAAATTAAAAATTAGGACATAATTATAAAAATTAAAAGATTGTGATTAAATTGTAAAAAGCTGTAAACGTTTGAATTTTTTTTACAAATAAGCCTTTTGTAGATGGATAATTATTCAAGTTAAAAGGTAACAATTATGTACACGTACTCTCAAATCTCAATTTTTTTAGTATTTAGTATTTTTCGCGTTAAATAATCATATATAAACTTCAACTATTTTCAAATTTGAATCAAGTAGACTAAGATGATATTATTTTTGTAAATCTTTTTTTCTATACATATGACTTAAATTTCATACCTTGTATAAAAAAAATAAAGTAAAATAAACTTTTTACTACTTAGAACCAATAATGACGATTCCCGAATCTTAATTCCAACTATAGACAAAATCAACACACATGCAAAAAGAAAATAAAGTTGTATACACGTACGGTACATGCTTATTATTTGGCCTATGTGCCGTCTAAAGAAGAAGACAGAGTCAAAATTTTATGACAAAAATGGCTAACTCTTTGATAATATTGAAAAAATTTGGACAATGTATGGTCTGCCGGCAATGGTTCCATTCTTTTTCTTTCTAATTTAGCTCCACTCATAGCCATAACAACTCGAACTAACTCCAATTGAATTGAACAGAATTAGTTGACCTCATAAGCGATCAAATTAATTTTCTGAATGTCTACCTTTCTATACATATACCATTCTGATTCGAAATCTTATTTAAAAGAGTTCAGCACGAACTAATGACTAAACACTATTATGTTTCTTGACCACAATTTTCTCTCTTCCTGTCAAGAAAATTTCAGGCAGACAAAAAAAAAATAGAGGGTACTGTTGAATAATAATGCAAGGACATAGCTAGACTTGTATAGTTGAATAAGGTAAAGCCTGACAGGACAACGTTAATGTTTCTCCAGACAAGTAAAGCATGCTAGCTTTGGTCATAAGATGAGGAAGCAGTACAGCTTAATGGCGGCAGAGCCACCAAGAGTTATGGCAGATTCACCATCACCACTTCAAGGGTCTTTGGCACATCCAAAGAATAAACATATATTAGGAGCTCTTATCATTGGCACTGTAATACTCTCAGTTGCTACTTCTTTATGTTTATTTTTCAGGAGAAGGCTCTTTCCATATTTTTGGCAACAATGGAAGCATAAAGGTTGATAATAAGTCCCCATTCATGTTCTTGTTCAATATATTGAATTGCTTGCATAGTTATTTTATATATGTTCAAAGAAAAAAGGTGAAAATTTGAACTCCTGACCGCTTTGTACGAGTATATGTTCTTGCTCAATGTAAAGTTAATTATGTTAATTTTATGTACCATTTAGTAACCATCTTGTGATTGAAAATCAATTAGGAAATTTGAAAGCTGAGGAATTATCACTGAGGCGATTTCAGTTGGAGGAATTAGAGAGGGCTACCAATAATTTTAGTAAAGATTGCTTGTTGGGTTCTGGTGCATTTGGCAACGTATACAAAGGGACTTTTGAAGTTGAAGGTACTCTAGCAATCAAAAGTGCTCATGCTGATTCATTCCAAAGTGTTGAGGAGTTTAGAAATGGTAATTATTAATCAACTTTCCCAATTTATGTTCATGCTCATAACTTTGTTGAATTGGAGAAACTATATACGCACAGTTGTTGGTGCAAGCCGCGAAGAGCTTGAATTCTCTTAAGGTTCGAGTTCGAGCTTATGTATGGAGAAACAGTTACTAAGAGAGTGTTACCCTCTTATGGGTTCATCCAGCTCAAACTTAATAGTCGGGGTTCACATGACTACTAGATACCAGACATCAAATGCAAAATATGTATATATACGCACACAGAGTAATCCTTTTTCCTTTTGTTTTGTTGTAACAGAAGTAAAGCTACTTTCCAAAGTTAAGCACAAAAATCTTGTAGGTTTGGTGGGATTTTGTGAAGAAACTGGTAAGTAGCAACCAATGAGATCATGTTACAATTACTGACGCAAGTTAAGCATAACAATACAGAACCGTAGTTTTATTGCAATAAATATAACACTGCCCTCTATTTTCAGTAGAAGATATTAAAGATATGTTCAATTGATGCTTCAAACAGGAGGCAGAAAGGCGAAAGTATTGGTCTATGAGTACGTACCGAATGGTTCGTTGCTCGAATACATTGTTGGTGAGGTCCCTTTTTCGACATTTCTGTCACAGTTTCTTGTTAAGCTTCCTAGATATGCAGTGTCTGAATCACAGGAATGGATGTAGGAAAAAGAGGGAGAAGCTTAACTTGGAGGCAGAGAGTTAACATAGCCATTGGAGCAGCTAAAGGTATATGTTTCGATTGCGATAAAACTCCCAGAAACAAACAGCAGCAAATAATCTGAGTGTTCATGTAATTGCTGAAAATTTTGCAGGAATTGCTCACCTGCATGATGGAGTCAAGCCAAGCATCATACATCGAGATATAAAACCGAGCAACATCCTGGTAGGAAGGAATTTTGAAGCTAAGGTTTCAGATTTTGGACTAGTGAAACTGGGGCCTAGTGAAGATCAATCTCATGTTAGCAGCCAGATCAAAGGGACCCCAGGATACCTTGATCCTGCTTATTGTTCTAGTTATCATTTGAGTCCCTTTAGTGATGTGTACAGCTTTGGAGTTATACTCCTGCAACTTGTTTCTGCTCGGCCTGCGGTGGATTCAAGCAGGAATCCATCAAACTATCATATAATTGAATGGGTAAGGAAAGTCTCAGAAGTACTTGGCTTCCATACCTTTCAACAAATATATGAAAGCAGAGGATAATATGTGCATATGTTGGTAAATTGCAGGCACGGCCTAGCTTAGAGAGTGGAAATGTTGCAGAAATATTAGATGCAAATCTTCTAACAGAACCTTGCAACATGCAAGTGATGTTAAAGATGGGGCAACTTGGTCTAAGATGTGTAGTGCAAAGTCCCAAGAACCGTCCTACAATGACTGAGGTGTGGCAAGAACTAGAAAAGGCCTTATATTTAGCTGGTAGCTTCATTTACAAAGACCCTTCAAGGCAGTCTCGAGAATCATCGGGCAGTAGTTCATATCGATGGAGCGATCACAAACATAAAAGATCAACAGACTGTGAGTCTTCTCAAAGTTTTGTCAGCGTTGATGGTGTTGGGTTTCAGAGGTTTCATATAGAAATGGATAGCCTCTCTTTTCAAAGCACAAGCTTGAGGTGCTTTGAGGCTAGCAGTGTTAGCATTGATATTGATAAGAACAGTTTGAAAGGTATCAATGAAGAAACAAGTAGAGAAGGAGATATCAGTTGAACATGTATGATTGTTTGTCATCGTACCTATAAATCTTTCATTGAGATTCTTGGAGTGACTTAATCTTTTGTGGTTAGTTTCAATCAGTGTTGAAACCTTGTGCTTTTCAGCTTCTGTAAATACACAAAACCCAGTAAAAAAATACACAATCACATTTTATAGACAGGAAAGGCCTGTGTTTAGTTTCAACACTATTTACAGGCAACATCACATAAAATATGATAATTACAGCAAAGGATTCATTTTAAAAATTTTAGAAAATCATCATCAGAAATCGAAAAAATTGATAACAGAAGAGAAATGCTTCCCTGGAGAGCCTGATATTGTTGGGAATTTTTAGAGTAAAAGAAACTAGAAATGGAACCAATAAATTGCACACACTCGCTTATTCATTTCAGAAATTAGGTGCCTTTATATAAGCATACAAGCAAACTATAAACATCTAAAAAATCTCAACTTTCATTCTTAACAGATATAACCTTGACATAATTAAAGAAGAAAATGCTATAAATGCTTTATCAGAATCTCAATATACACACTACTTATCTTTGAGCAATAATCAAGGATTGAGAGACTTGAGATTCTAAAACAACGAACCTTGTTCCTTTCAACTGGGAACCTAAGAGAACATCCCGTCTATATAGGATACGGAACTATCATTCTTCTCAGCCGTCTTTGCATTTGCACTGTATGTTATTAGATCAGTATACATTTTGACAGAAGCTTTAGAGTACTCCGCCAATGACTCAAAAACTGAAGAAAATCCTGTCTGAAATCCGCTTATAGTGATTTGCTGGGTCTCCTGCATGCTGGTCAGGTGCTTTCTTTTCTCATCATCTAGCCTATTTCTGAATGTGTCCAATAAATTTTTACCTTCAGCTAAGTACTCTATGCAATTACGCACAGTAACCTCTGTTTCCTGCTCAGATATCTTGGATGCAAGGATCCTCCTCTCTGCTCTTTGAAATGCCAGAGCCCTTCTGTCAAGCTCTTTCGCTAGGTCATCAACCTTCCTCTTTTGCTGTTGCTCTTCTCCTTGTTGATTCCACAGGGCATGGATGTCCTTACCAAAGCTTTTCATGGCATACATTACAGCATTATCTGGCAACTTATCTAACCAAGCTAACCAATTATGACAAGTTACTAGTAATGGAGGCCCAATAATTCTACAAGGTGGGAGTGGGAGTGAATACTTTCCACCGGAGTAAAATTCAACTTCAGGAGCAACGAACTTTGAAAGCCAACCACTCAGAGCTTCAATATAGGATCTCTGTGTAGATACATATGCTGAAAAGCAGGTGTGCCAATTGTCAAGTTCTGCCTCAAGCTGAAGAGTGGCGAGACGATGAGAGTCATTAGAGAACTTTCCATAAGCTGGACAGTTGAAGAATTTCACTTCAAGCATGACCTGGTTTTGAATTTCGTGTGATTCCAACAGCATCTTCCAGTTTGTCATTAGACTGCAGAAAGGGAAGAATCAAGGTAATTAAACAACTAAATCTTAGCTTCAACCTCATTTTTATTATCTTGTTTCTTACCCATGGAGCAGCTCAAGAATTTGGGGCTGCAACTCTTCATCCCTCAATTTCTCTATTCTGTTGGAGATTGACTCTACACTTCTTATTGCAACTGAGATCCTGGATTGTAATTCTTTTACTTCATCTGTAGATTTATCCGGGAAGTAGAGGCCATCTCCTGTAGTATTTGGGCGTCTCAAATGAGAGCATTTTCGCTTATAAATTTTCGTGGTCTGGTCTCCAGCCTGAGAAAGCAGAAGATGTCAGGATTTTATTTTCTATACTGTAATAGTACCACAGTATCATCAAATTTCAGCATTGGCAAGTATACAAGGAATGGCTCCACCCATCTTGAGAGATCCTCCAGAGACATCACCATCATTTTGCTAAGATTTGAAGCTAAAAGTCACCAAAGACGGAGTATTGTTTATAAAACATCCAATACATTAAATGGGGTATAAGCTAGATGGATGTCAATGTTAAGCTTCATGCCATTTTCATTTATTCAAGAAAATACAAGCAACATGTAAGTGTTGAACATAACTAGCATAAACAAATAACACAGAGAGAATCAATATGATGGATTCATAATTTACCTTCACCTCCTGGTAGAGCTTCTTTTCCCATGCATATAACTTCCCTAGAGTCAGTGAATGGCTCCCTGCTTCCATACAAAAATCATCATCAAATAGTTCAGCCTTGAAATCTACCCACATTGAGGAATTAGTTGAAGATGAAGGCGTAAGGAGACTTTTGCTGGAGGAAGACCGAGACAATGTGGACCGTTGCCATGTAAGTGACCTGATGAGCTTATTTGAGCTCTCTGCATCCAAACATCAAGGTTGAACTGTATTTAACAGTTTAGACAAGAACTTGAACGAAAAAAATAAATCTGAGCACAACAATTGCCGAATGAAAAACTAGTTAAGGACACTTCTGAAGCCAAGCAAATACAATTCATACCAAAACTGACAGCATAATCTAGTAAGAAACTAAAATAATTATACAATCTCCACATTTTTCTTTTTTCCACATTTTGTATGTTATTGAATGAGATGGGCACATATAGAATCAGTAGACAGTTTTTTCAACAGTTAGTAACACAGCACAGCCAACAAAGTTACAATTAATGGAGCCACATACTCATTTTCATTGGTAACTTGTAAATTGATAGAAACAAAGCTAAAATTTTCTTACCAAACCATATATATACATGAAATGCAAGCAATTGCATAAAGCAAAAGAATTAAACGAGCCCACCTTTGATTTCCTCTAAACCAGATTGCAGTGGTACTCTATTAGCCTCTAGCATTCTTGAAATACCTAAACCCGATTCATAAGACCTTAAAAAATGGTCCTCAACATCTTTCAATGCATCCAACAATTCCCTACCACTTGTGGGTGTATCTATCACTCTTAGCCCCTTATTCTCCTTCTGGTCTACATTTTCATCATTTCCACTTCTAGCATTTGCATTTCCATTCTTCTTATGACCCAAATCCCCATTACTTTCATTCACTGCTTTTTCTCCATCCTCTTCCAGCTCTGGAATACCTTCCTTCTCTCTCACAGCCCTCAAATCATCATCAGAATTTTGGCCAAAACCATTCAACATCTCTGATCCCATTTCATCAAAAGAGTAAAAGAAGTCCCACCCAAATTGCCTATTTGGTGATGGCACTTCTGGTGGACCATCCTCACCACCATAAAAATGCTCACAAAGCCCTTCACTTTCACTTTCTTCGTCAGTTTCCTCCTCATTAGCACCATTATTTTGTTGGGTTTCTTCTACTTTTTTCTCTAAATTAGAAGAGGCCAAAGAAACATTAGAATTAGAAGGCTGACATGCAATAGTTTCAAGAGTAGTTTCAGTAGGTCTTTGTTGAAGAAACATTGGATTATTGGGAACACCATTAGTATCAGAACAATTTGAAGGATAAGTGATGAGAAAAGGTGAAGATGGTGAAGAATGCCTAGCAACAAACAGCTTCAAAGCCATTGCAACTGCATAAAGAGACTGATTATACTTAAACTGAGCATCTGCAAAAGCATACCTTTTCTCCACAGCCAACTTAAGCAACCTTTTTCTTTCTCTACACAAGGCCACTACATCATCTTCTTCATTTTGCTTTGACAAGCCACAACCCATCTCTAATCTGTCCCTGTAGTGAGATTTCTTGATGGAAAACACAAAAAAGCTCTGATCTTTGTGTGTGTGAAGAGAAATAACTACACTACACTCACTATCAAGTATCAAGAAGTAGCAGTAACTGATAAAAAGAGAGTGAGTGAAGAAAGGAAAATAGAGTTGGAATTTAGCAGAATTGTGTCTAAATATTCAGGTAAAGTTGAAAACGCACAGCTGGGCAGTGCCAGAAAGGATGAGACAAAGAGCCAATCAAAAGGAGCCTCCTGGGCACCATAAAAAGTCAGTGCTTGTTCATGGGGTCACACTCATTAGTCATTTACTAGTACTATAGTACTACTACTACTACTGGGTGCTTGCTTTTGCAATTGTTTGCTTAGCTTAGCTTAGCTACTCTTTAAAGGGGTTCTTATGTGTAACAGCGTTGAAAAGTGTACATTGTCTAAAGAAGATATCTTCATTAATTTCATTGCCAAATGCAGAGGGATTTTATATAGATTTTCACTGCTAGCTGCCGACTAGCAGAAGGCTACTTAAAGGCAGTGTATAAGAAATAGAGATATTGTCCAACAGGCTAGGTAGCATGAACACAAAAACGGAAAACACACGGAATCGTATTTTTTATAATTGAAGTATCTATAAAGTATTGGATACGAAAAAATAGGACACGGGTACGAGAAAACGCCTACTAGTTAAATTATTCGTGCATCATAGCCAAAAATTTACTTCAACTTAATATAAACTATTTTTTCTTGCTTTTTTTTTTTTAGCATTGTCACTAGATGTTATGCCACTCACGAGATTGTTTTTGTAGTTTTATTTTTTTAATCTTAATATTTTTTTGGAACGAATTTTTTAATCTTAAATTCTTAATATAGAATCTATATCTCAATGTTTTTAAAGGCATAAAAATCTCCATTACGGATACCATATAAATGTGATAGAAAGGTTTTTTGTTTTTTCAATTGAAGTAGGATTTGAGCTTGAAATGCAAAAATTTCGAATATGATTGCTAACATTATAAAGATAATAAATTTTAATGTGGGTATTATTGAATTATATCATAAATGATATGTTAATATATAGTTTGATGTTTAAATACATATTATAATTAGTATAGTTTAGTATAATCGTAGTCAGTATAGTTATATTTTGTAAATATCTAACTTTCAATTAAAAAATAATAATTTTTTAGCAATATATTATTAATGAGAAGTATCATGATAGCACTTGATATTTGAATTTTACTTTTTTTTAAAAAAAAAAATAAATTATTTTAAATTTACCAATATTAATAAATGGTTAGTATAAAGAATCGAATTCAAAAATTATATAATTCTTATAAATGAATAATTCTTGCAACTAAATTTATTAATTAAATCAATGATATTATGCAGCAAAATGACATATAATTATACGTCTTTATGGTGCATCTAGCTAATTAAATTCCCACTTGTAATTTAGTTAAAAAAAAAAAAAAAAGTCACGTAAAAATTTGATTTTATGGGATAAGTTCTCTTGAAAAAAAATAAAGAATAATGCAATAATGCAAGTAGCTACCAATCATAAGAGGCATAGAAAGAACAAAAAAACAAAAAGGCATAGAAAAGGTCAAAAGATGAGTTTCAACTCTCATGAGTGTGTTTATGAGAGTGAAGGTAGCTTCTCATATAGTAATGTAATAATAATCTAATCACAAAATGTTCGTAATAATATTGCAATCATAGATCATAGTAATGTACTTACGGTCCCCAATAAATCTTTTTTTTTTATTTTGTAATTATAAATAGGGATAATTACTGTTACCCATGAGGTTAGATCATAATTATTAGTCCATCCTTTCTTTTTTAAAAATGAATTAAAAATTTCTTTACATTTCATTCCGTTTATTATTTTTCCTTCGGTCATAAATTTGAGAAATATATTAGAAATATTCTGTTAGTTATTGAATAAAATAATCATTATATATATATATTTTTTATAAATTTCCAAAATTACCCTATCATCTATTCATCTTTTTGTACCTCCTACCTAATAAATATAACACTTGACTTTTTTATGTTAATTTTCTTCTCCCTTCAATCAATTTTTTTCTGCTCCCTTCAACCGATTTTTTTTTTTTTTTATGCTTTTCAATTCTCATCCTCACCCTCCTCCTCCTCCTCATCTACCTCTCACTGTCATTACCTTTCTCACCTCACCCTCTTCCTTCTCCTCCTCTTCTTCCTTCACCATCATTATCTTTCTCACCTCACCTCATCCTCTTCCTCCTTTGCCTCCTTTACTGTGGCATGGATTGAAAGGTGGTTCAACTATTTTGGGAATAAATTGCAAAGAGAAAGTTGGAATGTTGACTATAACTACTAAGATGAGATCTTTAACATGAGGATCTTTTTTTTTTTTTTTGCTAAATATACAGCTGGTATTTTTTTTTATTGTAGTGGAATTTGATTTTATAGAATTTTTTTGGATTTGATTTCTTCTTTTTAATTATTATTGTGAATATGAAATGGCGAATTTGGTGCATATAAGGAGGTCAATTTGTTATATTTTAGGATTTAAATTCTGGAAAATTAAATGTTTGTAAGTTGAATTATTTTTATTTTTATTTTTTTACAATTTTGTGATGGCTGTGATTTTTGGCACCATTGTGGTGACCTTTTTTTTTTGAACAAGGTTATGGTGGCCATGATATATTGATTGAAATTGGTTTATTTGCATTTTTTTTATACAACTTTCAATTTATACCAAGTTTTCTAAACCAATATTAATTTAAATATATAAACTACAAATTTATTTTAAAAAAGCTATATAAGCAAGCATAAACAAGCAAATGAATTTGTTCAAATAAATAAATAAATAAACAAGCAAATGAATTAATTGTCGGCCAAAAAATATTCAGTTTAGTTTGATCAACATCAGGCTTAAATATCACCATTCATGCAACTTTGGACTATATTCATGCTAATTACATTATTTGTACCAATTATTTACGTTGTAAAAAATTATACTAATTATATCAACATTTTTATACTAATTGTCAATAATATAAAAATAAGTTACATCAATTATATTAATTATTAACAATATAAAATTATTTATAATACTTAATATAGTTATATTAATTAACTCTAATAAATAAATTTTAAAAATGACATTTGATTTAATTATAGCTAATATAAAAACAAAAATAAA
The DNA here is from genome assembly GCA_949673435.1 of Macaranga tanarius. Taxonomy (NCBI): domain Eukaryota; kingdom Viridiplantae; phylum Streptophyta; class Magnoliopsida; order Malpighiales; family Euphorbiaceae; genus Macaranga; species Macaranga tanarius. Next base: position 10,517 of record CATIWO010469723.1, read on the forward strand.
AAAAGTAG
>CATIWO010469883.1:0-10642 GCA_949673435.1 Macaranga tanarius
TTAGAGCATCAAGGACATTATGTTGCTTACCGGTTGATTCTTTTGAGTTTGCCGTCTCTGTCTGCTTGTTAGAGGTAACAACCTGTGCATAGGACCTATCATCACGTAAGCGAAACAATGGCTTCTCGGGTTGAACATTTACTCTCTGATTCACAGCTGAATGTTCATATGATTTGGCTGAAATTCCTTTTTCTCTGCCAAAAGGAGAACTGTAATACGATACTTCCCCATGTAACCTGTGTACTCCAATTGAAACCGCATTAAGAAAGCGTAACACCGCTTGGCAGTCTGAAATATTAGTAAGTCGAAGAAATCCAAATCTCACTTGTCTACGGAATGCTTTAGCAGGGATAAAAACCTCATCAATCCTCCACCGTTTAGAAAAAAGATTCCATAAATTTTTGGCATTCCAATTAGATGGAAAATTCTGAAAAAAAAACACACGTCCAAATTTTGGTGGTCGCCTCTGATGAACTCGTCGCCTCTGGTCATTCATGATAACTAAACTTACAAAGACAAGCTTGAGACAGATGAGAAGGAGAAAATTGAAACAGCTATTAAAGAAGCTCTAGAGTGGTTCGACGACAACCAGAATTCTACCTTCTACAGGATGTAGCCAATTGTAAAGCCTGCCATTTGACATATATTTGTACGCCAAAAGCCATTCTTTTGATTCTATACAGAAACCTAAGATTGGAACCATGTTCCTTTGTTTCAATTTGGCCAGAATTAACATCCTGGAAATGAATTCTTTCTCATGCTGAGATTCCTTTAGCCTTTTAACTGCAATGAAAGGGCCACAAGGGAGTATTCCTTTGAACATTGTTCCCATCTTTCCAACTCCGATAATATTTTCTTGGCAAAAACCATTAGTTGCAGCATATAGCCCCCTCAAACTTAATCTTTGGATCGACTTCTCTAACTTCAAAATCTGTTGATGGAATATACTGAAAATAAGTTTAGATATAAGGAAAGAAATTTAGTCCAAAAATCACATAGCCAATCACAAACCCGGAAAGAAATTTACTTCGACCATCTCTGCATCTTTCCAGAGGCCCTCCACAAAGTTCAGTGTTATTTGTAAAGCTTTCAGTTGGAAAATTGGCGTTCTTAAAATTCAGCACTGGCCCTGACAATAGATTGTTAGCCACGCTAAAGGTCTCGAGCCGCGGCAACTCAGCAATTCCTTACGGAATATAACCAGTTAGACTGTTGTCGTCCAGTTTAAGCACATTTAGATAAGATAAGTTGGCAATGGTTGATGGAATTTCACCAGAGAAGCTGTTCGAGGATAGATCGAGGGTCGTAATAAAGCATAGTATTTTGTCAATGTTGGATGGAATTGGTCCCTGAAACTCATTATTGGAAAGGTCCAAACCTGTCATGCTTGTAAAATTTTCAATTGCCCGTGGGAATTGGCCCCTGAGCCCCAAGTTAGAGAGTCTAACATTTAGGACCTTGTTCTCATCAGGATGCCAGCAATCCACTCCAGTAAAGCTACAAATAAAGCCTTATGTCTGATTGTTGAAGTTCCAAGAACTCAAGCGACCATAAGTGTCTTCCACGGAGTCTTTAATAGATTTCAAGCAGTAAATATCTTTAATAGATTTTAGTACCATCACTTGGTGTAAATGAGCAGATGAAAATATAGAGAACGTACATACCAGCTTTTCTTTTGAGCACCATTTGAATTTATGATAAAATGGTGCAACAAACAGAAAATATATGGGATAATAGTCTCATTTATCCTCTATTATTCTCAAATTTTCTATTTAATTCTATCACTTAAATCGTATCAGTTTATCATATCAACTTTTCAATTTGTTTCAATTCTATCTAATTTTCTATTAAGGATCTAAATGTAATTTTAAAAATTATGATAAAATCCTTTTAAAATTCAATTACCCACTTAAATCTTTTTTCTTATTTTTACAAAAATAAAAACTAAATCATAGAAAATCCAATTGATGAGTTTGTTAACAAATTAAAATAATTTTGAAAATTATTTAATAGGTGTATTAAATATAAATAAAATTATTTACAAAATTAAATTTAATATGTTTACTTTCAAATTTTAAATTCTTAAACTTGTGAAATTATTTATAATTAAATGAAATTCTAGTAAAATAACTAAAATTTACAAATTATTTCAATTTCATAAAAAGTTCTAATTTTATTATCTTTATTTTCTAAAATTGCTACTTCATGGTGTAATATTTGGTTAAATTGATATTTTTATCAAATAAAATATTAATTTATATTCTAATTTTGTATCAAGTAGAATATTATATGATAAAATAAAAAATTTATTTGAAATAAATTTTATAAAATATCAATTTAAATCATACATATAAAATTAATTGCAAATGAATTCTATTTAAATCTTCTAGAAGGGCAATAAATTTATTGGTGAAATTGAAATACATCATAAATCTTATTGCACTTCCAAACGAATTTTAAAGAAAATTCATTTGGAAATAAATTTCAAATAAAATTCATTTGCAAATAAATTTTATAAAATTTATTTCAAATAATTTTTTTATCGGATAATATCTTATTGGATATAAAATTATAATTAAATTTAATATTTTATTTGATAAAAATTTTAATTTAACCAAATATTACACCATGAAGTAACAGTACAATAAAGGAATAAAGCATTTTTTTAAATAAAGATGATAAAAATTAGAACTTTTTTATTCTCATGACAAATAAAGATATAATAACATTGAAATAATTTATAAGTTTAATCTATTTTATTAGAATTTCATTTAATTATAAATTTTAAAATTTTAAAATAAACACATTAAATTTAATTTTATAAATAAATTATATACTATTTTTTAAAAATTTTATTTATATTTAAATTAAGTAATTTTAAAAATTATTTTAGTTTTTAAATAAACTTAGTTTTTATTGTGAAAATGAAAAAAAAAAAAAAGATTTAAGCAGGATAATTAAAATTTAAAAGGATTTTATCGTAATTTTTAAATTACATTTAGGTCCTTAATAAAAATTTAAATAGAATTAAAACAAATTAAAAAATTTATATGATAAATTAATACGATTTAAAAGATATAATTAAATAGGAAATTTGAGTATAGTTAAAGATAAATAACACTATTATTCTAATATAAATGATGATGTTATGTGCTCAATTTAAGACTTCTTGTTAACTTGCAAGTTCCATGCTATAAAAGCTTCGATTTTGGATAATTTATCTCCTCATTCTTCATTTTTTAGAAGTTTTAATTTTTTTTTTTTATAACTTTTAAACACTACACGCAACCCATATATATGGGTCATTAAACCGCTCACATGGATTATGATGCTTCTACGTGATTTTAAAACCATACATGTGGGTTTCTTAAAAACTAGCGCTTTGATTATTTAAACTTGATTTCTTACACTTCTTTTAGTAATTTTAAGATTTTATGAATGTTTCACATACTGTATTTAGAAAAATTCTACGGTTACCTTGTATTTATACTTTGGGTTTAGTATGGTTCAAACATGTCTTAAGATTTTATTTTCATTGTATTCATGCATTTGTGTGTGATTATTTTATGTTGATAAATTGAATGATACTTTAATGTGTTCCTGATTGAATATTATACATGATTGATCTTTTTATTGATGTTTGGAATTTGATGTGGATAATAAACCCATATTACAAATTTTCTATAATTATATATGTTTTTAGTTTTGAAATTTCATTTTCTACATGGCATGAATTGCTTGGGATGTTACCATTATGATATACTAATACTTGCTTTCTAGGATTTATCATTAGATTATGATTAGATTTGCTTTTTTACACTTTTTTTTTCATTTTATTATGTATTTATTAAGAAAGCCTAATAATAATTGTAAATATTATTTTACTATTTTATTTTCCTGGTTTTTGTGAATGCATGTATATACAAATGCTAAACCAAAAGTAGAGTAATAAAAATATGCTTCAAAAAAAAAAAAAGTAATAAAAATATGTAACAAGTATTATATAATAAAAAAGTAGTGAAGTAAAAATGACTTCTCAGACTTAAAATCTTTGATAAGGGAATAATTTTGCTGTGTTTCGATATTGTTTTTCATTTTTATAAGTAATTAGGTAGTAATTCCTTACACAAAGCTTCTTTAAAATTCTAAAAGGTCTTGCATTATGTCCTGACAAATGGTCCTTCTCAATGTCGCAATTGCAATCTTCTAGATGGCACCTGCCTTAAACCTCAGCTTGCTCACAAATGTGTTGTCTATTTTTAAAGAAGTACTAAAAGTATCTTATCATATGATTTCGTTACATTTAATTATGTTATTTTTAACTTTCAACAGTTTATAAATATAAAATATATTTTGAGAATTAATATATATAACACATATAATTATATATTTTTTTCAAAATAATAAAAAATTATAGTGAATATAATACATAATGTTTTTCAAAATAAATAATTGATGTCTATAATATGTAGTCATCAAAATATAAACTACAAAAATCGTAAATAATTTTACCAAATATTTAATATTAATTAGCTACCAGCTATCAACAATAGTTTAGTCAAATAAACTCATAGAGGAGTGAATTTACAAACTCGTATATATCTCTTTTAGAATTCTCTTTGGCTGAATGCAGTAGTTTCACTTCTAAACTTTACACGATTAACTTTTATTATTTTATATTCAACCTTTAAACTTTTATTTTGAACTTTCTTCACTTTTAAATTTATACTTTTAATTTTTGTTTAACTCATATAATATTCAAATGGACAAATACTTGATTTCAAATTGTAAATGATTTCAAATTGTAAATGATTTTACATATATAAAATGCTAGCAATTAACTTCAAAATAATAAAAATAAAATTAGAATTAATATAAAAAGTTAAAATAAATATATTTGTAGATATATTATCTCTTTTAAATAAACCTATATAAATTTTTTATATTCATATTACCATTAATTTATAAAATACATTGATTCTATATATTGAAGGGGTTAAATAAATATAAAATAAAAAATATAAAAATAAAAAATAAAAAATAATAAAAGTTAGGGCATGCCAAAGGTTAATTGCATAAAGTTCATAGGTGAAACAATGCATTTGGCCAATTCTCTTTTTATTTAGGCTCTTGCTACAATACACGTATTTTTATATAAATAAAATTAAAAATTATTAGCTTAATTTTTAAATTTTTAATTTTCCATAATCATTGATTAACCTTGTGTATTTATACCTATAATATATGTTAATGGTTGTTGAAAGGAAAAGAGGGAGGAATAATAAATCTAAGATGACGGACCCTTTGCAGATGAGATTTAGTCTTAATGACTGCGGGTACTGGCATAATGACTCATTTTCTATACACAATACAGAAAAAGAATTTTAGTTTATCACACAAAGTAATAATATAAAGATAATTGAAAGCTTATTTTCAATTGATATCATTATGCATAGAGATATAAAAAAAATAAAATAAAATTTCAAAAATGTATTTTTAAAATTTTGATTTTCACAAATTATTTTATTGAAGACAGAAAATAATTTGTAGACAATATTAAACTTATTAAATATTTTTCACAATAAGGTAAAATTGAAAATTATTCCAAAAAATCTGGAAAATTAAAATATGCATACTGGAAAAAACGGGGATCAAAACGGAGTTTTGAACAAGCGTCACGCGCCCTCACGTGCCTCCAGACGCGCCTCTTACGTGCATCACGCACTCCCACGCGTGGGGCAAAAAATTATTTTTTTTGGTTATTGATATCAAGTGTCACGATGTGATTGGTCCATGTCGCGCCATGTGTCAATATGTTACTGGTCCTAAGTGCTGACACGGCGGCCACGTTATCACCATGTGTCACATGCTTGCTGACGTGTCTGCCACGTGGCAGATACGTGTCGCTTCCCGATTGGTCATATTGACTGACATGGCAGACACGTTATCTGCCACGTGATGTTGACTCATCGGGCTCTACCCACGTGGCAGAAGCCTATTGGACTGCATGGCTCGAGCTACTCAATCAACTCGCGCCATGTGTCCCGTTCACGTGTGAGTGGAGCCTTTGCTCTACTCGCTGACGATGGCACGTGCAAGTCACACGCCGCCTTCCCGGCGAATTCAGTCGTCCGGACTTTTTCCGGTGGGAGAGTTTTCGGGTATCCTCGTCTCATTGGCAAGGTCAAAACTTACAAATACCCCTTCCTTAATAGGGATATCAATTTTGCACATTAAATCAAAAAATAAAACATGTTTATGCACTACAGGACAGAAAAATACAGATTTCTATAAACTGCAGTGCATTAACCAAATGACAAAAATCATGTTTTTCAATTTAATTTTTAACAATATCATGCCAATAGTACTAAATTATGAAGAGATGCTCTAATACCAAATTAAATATAAATTAATTAATTTAATAGTTAATTTCATTTGTATAAATATACACGTCTACAAAGAATGACTCTTTTATATAACATAAACGGTCAAACACATAGTTTTACCCTTGAAATTTATAGAATTAATATTTGGAATCCCTCAATTTTTATTATTTTTTATTCGACCTTAAAACTTTTATATTAAATCTATCTAATCCCTATAATATATAAAATCTTTATACCTTAGAAATTAATGTTGATATGAACCAAACAAAAAAATTATATGGACTGAAATAATTTGCAATTAAAAGAGATAATATAATTGAAAGTAAATATTTTCTAAATTTTTATATTAGATTTTAATTTTTTTATTATTTCGAAGCTAAGTTGTAGCATTTTTATGTGTTTAAAATCATTTGAAATCAAATGTTGGTCTATGCCAATATTATATGTGTTAAATTAAACTTAAAATTACAAATTTGAGAGTGAAAAGGGTTCAAAATAAAAATTTAAAGGTTAAATAAAAATATAAATATTCAAGACGGTTAAAGATTAATCTTGTAAATTTCAGGGGTGAAACTATACATTCAGTCAACTAAAATTCAAATTGTGATTTATTCACAAAAAAAAAAAATATCCCAAAAAAATTGTGGTTTATCCAATTAAAAGATAAAATAAAAAAATGTCCCATAAAAATATGAAGTTTCTAAAGATCTCCATGTTCATGTCCAAATGAGAGCCTTTATTTGCTGCCATTCCTTGTCCACCATGCAAGAAAAGATTATTCCTTCTGTCTGTCCAATTAAAAGGAGAATTTCTGAGGTTATCAATCCTTCCATTGCTATGTCTTTTTCCCTTTTACTAATGTTAAATTCAAGTTATTGCACCCATCTCAATTACTTTTACTTTCAACAAAAAATAATAAAAGCTATTCAGAGTAGCCTAAACTCAGTTTCTTTCCAAAGAAAAGAAATGCTGATAGATCATAGAAAAGATTCAAAGGCAAAGTTAAAAATTCAAAGGTCCATCTAAAGCATGCAAATAGAACAAAGTTTCTCTTACAGAAAAAAGAATTCCCCTACTAGCAAAGAAATGTATCTCCAAATTCACTTCTTGAAACACGGCTTCACTCCAATAATCTGTCACTATACTCAATCTTCACCTAACCACCAAAAATCGCATCCTATACTCCCCAATCAACTTAATTATGAAGAAAGCCTTTGCCGCTTTCTGTGCTTCAATAGTTGCTGCAATGTTGTTGCATGAATCTACTATAATCAAAGGTATTGCAATATACTTATCTCCATCGCATATCATTTGCAGTCATGGCACATAAGTTTCATGTAAATATTGATTGAAAATTACTAAATGTACATGTACATATGCATGCAAGACGACTCTCCCTAGGTCCTGGCAACCCAAAAAGCCTCGTGCATTAGAAGATGATGATTTTTTTGTTTTAAAAAAAAAGAGAATCAATAATTGCTTATATATCATGCTGCTTTTCTTTTTAGGAGTTGAAGGTTCTATTGGCGTGAATTATGGTACAGTGGCAAACAACCTCCCTCCACCGGCACAAGTGGCTAAGTTTCTTGTGGAATCCACCATTGTCAATCGTGTTAGGCTTTTCGATACCAACAGAGAAATGTTACAAGCATTTGCCCATACTGGGATTGAAGTTACAGTCACTGTCCCTAATGATCAAATCCCCCGCCTTACTAAGCTAAACTTTGCCCAAGAATGGTTAAAATCCAATATCCAACCTTATGTACCTGCAACAAATATTATCCGAATTTTAGTTGGCAATGAGGTATTGTCAACTGCAAACAAATTGCTAATTGCAAACCTTGTTCCAGCAATGCAAACTCTCCATACAGCCCTTGTCGGAGAATCATTAGACAGCAAAATCAAAGTTTCTACCCCTCATTCGTTAGGCATTCTCTCAACTTCAAGCCCGCCATCCACTGGAAAATTTCGACAAGGCTACGATATTCATGTGCTTAAACCATTGCTTAGCTTCCTTAGAGAAACCGATTCGCCTTTCATGATCAACCCGTATCCATTTTTCGGATGTTCTGCAGATACTCTTGATTATGCACTCTTTAGGCCTAATTCTGGAGTGATGGATGACAACACCAAACTCATGTACACAAACATGTTAAATGGGCAGCTTGATGCAGTCTTTTCAGCAATCAAACTCCTTGGTTTTACTGACATTGATATAGTCATTGCTGAAACCGGATGGCCATCTAAGGGAGATTCATCACAGGTTGGCGTAGACGCTGAAAGTGCGGCTCAATACAACGGAAATCTCATAAAACATGTAACTTCTGGTGTTGGCACACCTTTGATGCCAAACCGGACATTCGATACATACATTTTCGCACTTTTTAACGAAGATCTCAAACCTGGACCTCTATGCGAGCAGAATTTCGGATTGTTCAAGCCAGATATGACTCCAGTGTACGATATTGGAGTCCTCCGGCCCACGGTAGCTGCCGCAGCCAAAAACCACCATGTTACATATTTGTTAATCGTTACAATCGGCCTTCTAATTGTTAACAATCATGGTGAAACTATGCTTTGTTAATTAATTAGTCATTTAACTTTCGCAATCAATATCTATATACACATGATTGCTTTAGGAAAAAGTTATAGGGAGACGGCGTGTGCTTGTCCTCTACCACATTAACGAGTCGCATATCATGTGGTAGAGAGAGCATGCTCATGCTGTCTTTGGGGCGACCAACCTTTATTTGACCAGTTGTTATTCTTGAAATTTGATCTTGACAGGCTAGTACATCAATTCCAAGGAACCCCAGCCCGGTGCCAGTGGTTTCACCGCCGGTGAGTGCGGAGCCTGAAGGGAAACAGTGGTGCCTTCCTAAAACAGGAGCAGATACAGAGGCTCTGCAAAGAAACATCGATTATGTGTGTGGTTTGGGGGTGGAGTGTGGCCCTATTCAAGAAGGCGGTGAGTGCTTCCTCCCTAATACAGTTAGAGCACATGCAGCATTTGCGATGAACGCTTATTATCAAGCCAACGGAAGGAATGATTATGATTGCGATTTTGAACAGAGTGGGGCAATCAGCAGCGTGGATCCAAGTACGTTTTAGTTTAATCCTTGCTTGTTATATATAATTCCTAAGAATATTCAAGTAACAGAATTGATAAAATATGCATAAAATTCATATTTGATATCAAAAGTTTATAATTTATAGGATCATTATTTTGATTTTTCTTTTTGTTCTTATTTTTCTTTCCCTTCATATTCCAGGCTATGGAAATTGCAAGTATTGAAGATAGATGAATTCCACAGAAAGAGTTTGGCTCCGATAATCACCCAAGTTATGGGAATTTAGACAGGCTTTTGTCTTGTAGAGTTTTAATAGAAGTAAATCCATTTAGAAAACAAATGAACGTTTTACCTCCTTCAAATGTATTATATAAAATAGTTAGATTTATAATATATATATTTGATTCTTTAATAAATTTAATTAATGTGGGCCTATCAGTGATGTAAAATCTTAATATTGATGAATTTTATGCATTTCTAACTTGTGAATCAAATAATTGTGCAAATTATAAAGAAATTAAAATAGCTTTGAATTCTTAATGCATTAGATGAAAAAAAAAAAAAAAAAAAAAGCTTAGATGGGATGATCGAAAAACGGAAAATTTGATTATAAAGTAAGAAATTTGATAAGTAAAATAAAATTGAAGCATGAACCAAGTTCATAAATACAAAATTCAACAATTTCATACCATAAAAATAAAAATAATTAATAAATGGCTTATTTGTAAAAAAATCCAAACGTTTACAGATTTTTACAATTTAATCTCAACCTTTTAATTTTTGCAATTATGTTACAATTTTTAATTTTTTTTTGCAAGATTAACACATTAATGAATTTGGTCAAATAAATTAATTCATTAATGTTTTGCAATAAGGCTTATTGGGGTGCACTCTTTGTGTTGGTGGCATTACACTTCATTGTCCATTCAGAATTTTCTAAAATAATTTTGACCAATTTCATTAATGTATTAACATTGCAAAAAAATTTGAAAATTGGGACATAATTGTAAAAATTAAAAGGTTGGGATTAAATTGCAAAAAGCTGTAAACGTTTGGATTTTTTTCACAAATAAGCCGATTAATTAATTAAAATTAAAAAGGATGAGATCGTAAATATATTTTAAAAACTATAACTGTTCATGAAAAATTTCAGATTGAAGTTCATATAAAGTTGAGCTATTTAGT
>CATIWO010469935.1:0-10170 GCA_949673435.1 Macaranga tanarius
AAGAGAGGGATTCGAACCCTCGGTACGGATAACCCGTACAACGGATTAGCAATCCGACGCTTTAGTCCACTCAGCCATCTCTCCCGATTGAAAAAAGATACTTACTATGTTACATTACACAACAAGACAAGTAAGGCTTAGACTTTTGTTTTTGCTATTCAATAAATTTTTTTTTTTTTTTTGAGCTGTCTATTCAATAAATATTATTAATGAGTACTAACAAATAAATTGTTTATCAACGTGAAATATTTTCGAAAGAAGTATTTTCTGTTGATGTTATGTTATAAACCGAACCCAAATTATCAGGATGTCCAAAACATATTAATTTGATTATTTTACTGATATTGTATTAGAGTAATAGTGATGATATATAATAGGATGATGGAAAAACAATAAAGAGAAAAAAAAAAAAGATAAGAAGGAAGAAAAAAGAGAGATAAAAAATAAAGAGAAAATAAAAATAAAAAATAGGAAAAGAAAAAAAGAGTATAACAAAAAATAAGAGAGAAAAAAAGAGGAATAGTAAAAATAAGAAATAATAAATAATAAAGAAAAATAAAATAAAAATAAATAATGAGGCATGTAAGAAAATAAAATAGGGCCTAAGGGCATTTATGAAAATAAAATTTGACATAGAAGTAAGAAATAAAAAGTTAAAATTTATAAATAAACAAAATTAAAAAGTGGGGGCATTTTTTGTAATTTTTTAAAGATGTATTGTAATGAGGAATACATAGATTTTTTAAGGATTGTCAAATATAACTTTAAAAGTAATGAGGATTACTTATGTAATTTCCATTATATTAACAAAACAAAAAAAATTCTGTCAAGCATAAAAATGAATTATGGAATGTAATGGACATTCATTACAATACCTATTACTTCCAACCAAGCAATGCCTTAGAGTGTATTTATTATAAATAAATTTCATATGATTTTATAAAATTGATTTACAAACTTAAATTTACTATGTTTGGTTTAAATAAAAATTTTATAAAATTCATTTATAATTTCAGCTTTTAAAATTCGTAAAATTAATAATAACTTATACCAAATGCTAATAAAATAGTTAGAATTTCAAATAAATTTCATGATTTAAAGTCTATTTTTTCATAAAAACAAAATATCCCTCGTTATGATTTTATTTTCTAAAATGCTCCTATCATACTTATACCTAGGGGTGTGAGCAAAAATAACCGAAAAACTGAATCGAACCGAACCAAACCAGTCAGTTCAGTTTTCAGAAATAAAATATTAATTCGGTTTAAACCAAACCGAACCGAAATATGTTTGGTTCGGTTCGGTTTTTAGAGTAAAAAATTATATAAAATCAAACCAAACCGAACTCTAGTGTATTCTAAAATTTTATATATATTTATAGTTCGGTTTGATTGGTTTATTACTAATATTTTAAATTTTATTAATAATATTAGTTTCTAAATACATAAAACTCTTAATAAAATTATTAACTACCAAAAAAATCCTAACAAAAAAATATTTAAATATATTTTAGAAAATCGATTTGTTTGATTTTTTAAAAAATTAATAAATAAAATAAATATAAGAAATTGACATTAATATATCTTATAAATCTTATTATAATATTGTAAAATTACATAAATAAAATAATTTTAAAATAAAAAATGTGAAAAGAAAGTCAAAAAAGAAAAAATAACCGAACTGAAAAAATTTGATTCGGTTCAATTCAGTTTTAGGCATTTTAAAATCGAACCGAACCGATATAGGTTCGGTTCAGTTTGGTTTTAGGCATTTTTAAACCGAACCGACATTTGCTCACCCCTACTTATACCTATCATATAGTTTAAAAAAGATATTTTTAATTAAACAACATATTATTTTAAATTTAAAATTTATACCAAATACAATATAATAAAATATAAAATTTATTTCTATTTAAAAGTCATTTGAGAATAAAAAATGAAATTGAACCAAAATCTATATTAAAAAATTCACGTGAACCTTTTCTTCTGCTCAATAAGAGTTTCTTTGAATCCCTAATTAAGTAATTATCAAAATAAAATAAAAAAAAAATGGGCCACAATTTGAGATTGAAAGAGAGTGAGATTTCAATGTGATACAAATACGTGTGCTTGCGGATGTATTATGCCTTTTTAAAGGTTATAGGATTTAATTATAAAAATATTTTATTTTAAAATTTTATTATAGAAACGATAAAACTTTTAGAACAAAAAAATATTATCATTCCATATTTTTATAGATACACATATATATACCTTAGTAATAGACTAATAGTCACTTTTATAAAGAAACAATTAATCATTAAACTATTTGAAATGCTTCAAAATACTATTGTATCTTTTTTTTTTTTTGGGTTTATTTTAAACGGTTCAAGCTAATTTTATGCACCCCTCAACTAATTTGAACATTAATAGATAGGATAATGAGTAAATTATAGACTTAATATAATTGAATTTCATAAAATTTTATAAAATTTGTTTGCAAATTCAAGTTTAATAGTTTAAATAAAAATTTTATGAAACCTATTTGTAATTTCAACTTTTAAAATTTGTAGAATTGCTCATAACTAAACTAAAGGCAAACAAAATAGTCAAAACTAAACGCAAACAAAATAGTCAAAATTTTCAAATAAATTAAAAGCCTATTTTTCATAAGACTAAAATATCAGTTTTTATCATTTTTATTTTCTACAATGCTCGTACCATACATACACCTATTATATAGTATTAGTTCAAAAAGATATGTTTAACCAAACAACATATTATTGTAAATTTTGAATTTATACCAAATACAATATAACAAAATATAAAATGCATTTGGAAGTAAAATAATTTTTTTTGGTGGAATTGAACTAAAAACTATATTAAATGGTTGACGTAAACCTTTTCTTCTGCTCAACAAGAGGTTTCTTTGGATCCCTAACTATTAAGATATAATAAAAGATTGGACCAAACTTTGAGATTGAAAGAAAGTGGGATTTTAAAGCGATACTTTAACTGCTATGGCCTATAAATCTCCCAAAACATTTATCTGAAAGCATGCAAAACAACAATTTGTGATATTTCCCAAAGCTCAGGGTGTTGAATGTAATTGTCCCAAGTACCTGTTCTGTACATTCTATACAGTGAATGAAACATTTGAGATTGCAAATACCCAACCCCAATTGTGAGGCCAAAAAAATCATAATGAATTAAAGAAAAAATAAAATTAATCCTACCTGTCAGGAAGACTTTACATTTGGAAGTTTTAGACAGACACAAATATGAAGAAAATGCTCGGGATTCTTCAAGTTGTTCACAACCCAGGAGAAGGGTATCTCAAGTTTTGGTTCAATGCCTTGGATGCGGACAAGTTTAATCTCGGCGGCACCTGACATGCAGGAAGACTCTGCGGATTGGCATGAAATTTCTCCCCCCTCTGCTGCCTTTCTATTGCCGCTCACCTCTTCGGAGGGAACTTTTTCTTCATCTTCATCTTCTACTCTACATGGTTGCTCATCAATCAGAAATTTATCTGCAAAATACTCTGGCAGAAGAGTTTTGAGAGCATCAAGTAGGGTAAAACATTTACCTGCAGTGCAAGAAAACAAGCAATGTATTAATCTAATTCAGCTTAAGGGACTGAAGCAGGTCATCCACTCTTGTAACGCATAATTACTTCCGTAATAACCAGGAAAAGACATTCGAATAGGTTCACACAAAAAAATCAAGATAAGCTTCCAAATCTTATTGTGCTTCCAGGACATGCTAAGATGAAGCGACTTCCCAGCATGAGAAACAATGACTTCTAAGGATCTGTTCGGCATTGCTGTCAGAATCCTATTTTTGGAAATTTAAATTTTTTATTTTTATTTAAAAATAAAAAGGGCAAAAACAGCGGTAACTGCACTGCCAAACTCCTAAAAAGCAGAGACCACTATCATTGATGTTGTGTCTCAAGCGAGAGAAACTAAGTGCAGATCAACTGTTAAGCATGACCAAATACCATCAAAAAGCTCCCAAAAATTTGAGCCCAAAATTGTCAATTTGGTGCTAGATAGCACGATTCACGAAAAAGCATCAGGAGAATGGGTTCACATACTAGAAACTGCAAGTAGACATGACAATTGGTTGCTGAATGTGACAAAGTTATAGTTAAAAATAGTAAAACAGCAACTATCAAGTCACAACCAGAACCCAGATTCAAAATTACTAATCTTCAGTTTAAATCTTTTACTTGTTTCCATGTTTACACTGAAAATACTCGTTTAATAATTACATTGATAAGACATCCATTAGCTACACTGACAGCAATTTTTCTCCCATTGCTAAAATGCATTTAATGTCCCCAGAAACATCAAGTTGGAGGGCTTATTAATTGACATTATACAAGAAACTGAAAAAATTTCAGGGGCTCTTTCGAGTTTTTTCATAAGCATTAGCAAGTTCATGTGGATTCACGACAAGGGCCAATACAGACAGTAAATATAACATATAAATTATTTTAAACAAAATAATATATAGTTACACCTTCCTCATTCCTATGGTCTAGTAATGCAATACAAAGATAAGAAGACATAAATGAATGGAGATCATGTCATTCACGAATTCCTAAGAGGTAGAGATACCTTCTTCTCTATGAATCTCAATAGGTCGATTTATATAAGATATTTTGTCCCAGCTATCAATTTTAGGTATATCTTCCAAATCATCAAAATCCTCGCTAACACTCCAAACATACAACCGAACTGGAATTTTACCTGGTAAAAAAAATCAAACAAGAAGTATTGAAAAAACTGGAGAAACTAAAAATTTGTCCACGTATTTAAAGAATCTAATAGTCAAATTTAAACAGCTATAACATTTTCCTTGCAGTCACACCAATGAGAAATTAGAAAATTCTTAGAGAAAATTCAAAATCTACAAACAGTAATAATAATTATCACAAGCAGCTCTAATCCAAAATAAATCACAGTTTGAGAAGAAGCCAAATTCTAAAATGAAGCATGCATATCATGTTACAATAATTATGTAATCCTTGCATGTGCATAAGCACTAAAACTTTTTGTTTCAAAAATGATGATACCATCTTTTAAGAAAAAAAAAATCAACGTCTGTTCATGTCTTTTTATTAGATACAACAAAAAAAAAATTTTAAAAAAAAAATCTTACAAAAATGATAAACTTGTTCAGCATTAAAGATATTTCTATTTAGAAAGTTCCATACACTGACAAAGATATTCAGGCAGGAAATTTGTGAATGTCAAATTCCATAACAAAGTTCCTTAGTTACACACCATAATGAAATGATGAAAAAACTAGAAAACACCACTAAGCACCCTAGATGCTAAAATGGTATTCATATTCCCTTCAATTATTCAATGTGCCCACCACTTCCCTAAGGATTTGATAACAATTATTCAATGTGCCCACCACTTCCCTAAGGATTTGATAAAATAAACATCCTAGTTTAAAGGATCACCCACAAATGGCCAGTTTTTTCAATTTATATCATTATATAAATACAGTTCTCCTAACCTGTCTTCATTTGTCCAGCTGTATCAACCTCACCAGCATTTTTACATGATTTTGGTGAGCACAAATCCAATTTCGACGTAAACTCATCCTCAATCATTCCAAGTTTAAGCTTAGAAGACGCACGAATGTAGGCTTCCAAATTACCTGCCACAGAAATCAGATTTCAGACTAGGAACATGAACAAGAGAGCAGGTTACTCGAAATTTGGCACTAACAACAGACATCGAAAGATAGCATGGCAGTAGCTAATATCTAGAGAGAATTAGTTAATGATAGAAATAGAATATCAACTAGAACCTCTACTTAATCTTCCAAAAATTATTTATAAGTTAGTGATGTAGTATGTGCATGCCTGTCGGCCTGCAAGGTTGCATCACAAAGATTTTGAAGCAAATCAACACATGAAGATATGCAAAGCAAGCGTCTTCATAAATTTGGAAACATAAATACCTAATGACTGAACATAGAAATTGGTCAAATTATAATTTCAAATGCATGAACAAAACTTTTCTGAAGAAAGTCATCTAGATTCAATTAACATTAGAAAGCTATAAGAGCCTTCAAATCTATTCCTTAACTAGAGGAGGAGTACAAACACTGTTTAATGCTTTTTTTTTTTTGCCAATCTCCATTAGTTTCTAATATTTTATTTATACCATTGGAACAAATTTTTTCTATGCAACACCTTACTAAGATGACTAGTTAACTAGAAATGGAACAAAATATAGTAGAAATTGATAAATGTACAGATCTCATTCTGCACTTAAGTGCAACATCAACAAACTAACAGTCAGACATTATTAAAAAAAAGGACTGTTTCCATGAGATTCAACAAAGTACTTGAGCAATTACAGTCTTATGAATTTTGTCCTACTAATAAAGCAACATTCCACAACCCTGGATATCATACGAACTTCAGTAGAGGGAAAATGTACATAAATATAAACATTCAACTCAAGCCACACTGCTAACAAGTTCACTTTCTCCCTTGTTGCAGCTATACATGAATTATGAGAAGACATCAATCTCCTTAAAATCATTACGCAACATTGCAACCCTCCTTTTTCTTTTGCACTCTAAGAAATCCAAACGAGAAACTGAAAACATGAAACACTAAGAATGTACATAACTCGCATCAAACCCCAATCAAAACAGCTGACATACCATTCATTACAGAACGCCAGAGCTCCACCTGATCATATTGAGACATGTTCATAACATTCTTGCAATTCCCATTAATTATATAATCTGCCTGTAAGTGTAATCAAATAACAATAAAAATAAAATAAAAATCAGTTAATTAACATATACCTCTCTGCCTATGCACTTAATAACTAACCTCTTTCAATGAATTAATAAAGCTCCACTTCACAGAGTCTTCACCTTCACATGGAATCAACAAATTATTTGGATATGCTCTAAAGTGTACCTGCTCAAACAAACAAAAAAATTACAAAAAACCCTAAACAAGAAATTGAAATTAAATAAGCTATAAACATAAACAGACCGTTAAATTCCAAGGCCGTTCCGGTTCAGCACATAAAAGGTCAAAGAGAACTCCGGTCGGTATATACCACTTGAGAGGCAAGCCATTGTAGTCGAACCAAACGGTGTCGTTTCCAGGAGGAAGAGTATAAGAGAAGTGAGGCTTAATGAGAGGAATAAGCAAAGGTAAGTAACCTATTCTTTGACCTAGTATTAGTGCCGGCGGAGGAGCTGGAAGCGTCGTCACTTCCGATTCGTGGAGATGAATCTGGAGCGGGATTGATCCTTCCCATATGTACTTTTGTCCCTCCATTATCACCGTAGCACTTAGTTACATGTCCAAATGAAGGCGACCCACTAATACGGAGACGATGAAGTAGATGTGGCGGCCTTCGTCGGAGAAGAATCGAAGCCGCCGCCGCCGATTGTCTTGTTCGGCGATTAGGGACCGTGTCGGGTAACTACAAATGCCAAAAACAACATCCCGCATCTATATACTGTATCTTTCATGGATAAAGTAGCAATTTGCCCCCTGAACTTGTTATGGGGGCAATACAGTCCGAAATATTTTGAATTTTAGTCAAATACTTTTAATTTTAGAAATTTGTATTATACTAATTAATAAAAGGGTAAGTAAAATAAATTGAAAATAAAATAAAATACTACTTTCATATATTTTATCGCAAAACAGTTATTATAAAAATGAGAACCTCCATGATTAGAATAGGATGATGACACAACAAATATTTCTTGAATTGATTGCGGTCTAAAAGTGCTTGCTTATTGTAGGACTGTTATGATTATGCTCAATGAGAAAGAGACACTCCAGTTGCCCCCCAGTATGATTCTGCTACCCTTAACGACCACTTGTTTGCCCCCCAGCTTGAGATTGCAACCATTTTTATTTTTATATTCCCTCTTTTGCTTAGGCCGCTCTTTTTCTGAAAGTTTTCAAACCTAACTGGGTCTTTTTATTTTTTTATTTTGTATTTTCCCTCTTTTACCTAGATTGCTCCCTTTCTGAGAGTTTTCAATCTAACTGGGTGGTTGCAAAATTATACTGATGATTAACCATTGTCGTCGGCCTGACTACTTGATATCCATACTGCTGTGATGTGCTTGTTACTCATTGCTGACTTGATACTCATGTGACTGATTATTTAATGTATGTGTTGCCACTTTAACTGCTGATTCATAAAAATCCATATCTGACATTTTGTGTGCTAATATCACGTCAATCATGCTCATTCTATATGATTACTAATTCGTTACAATTGTGCACATTACATTATGCTTGTTATTGACCAGCCTCTTGCAGGTTTTCTAGTCAACTATTTTTCAGCTCACAAAGATTTCAGAAGGTTGGTGAAGATGGGTGTTGAAGGGGAATTTTAATTTTAGTTGTGGATGAGAAATTTTCAATGGCTGCATAAGGATTGACTTTTTCAAAGATGGGTGGCATTCAGGACTTTTCTTCTTTATTTTTCATCTCTCCTCTTCTTTCTTTCTTTTCAATTTTCTTTTCTTGCTTTTTCTTTCAATTTTCTTCTCTTCTTTTCTTTCTTTCTTTTCATGGTTTTTTTTTTGAAGATTTTTTTTTTTTGAATTTTTTGAAGAGGGTTGATGCAAAGGAAAGGCGAAATGTTTAATGCTCAAAGAGAAACTAAAAGTTGATCTTGACATTTAGCCATTTTTGTTCAATAGGTTTTTTCTTTTCTTTTCTTTTTTTTTTTTTTTTTTGTCTCTCTCTCATTCAAGCATAATATAGTGTGCACAATCATCAAAAAACTTGTAATCATATAAATCAAACAATCGGACATTCATTAACACAAAAGAAAAAAACTTGCAGCAAAATATTATTTTGATTTATTACAACCATCATTTATCAATATTCAGCTTCATGTCACCCTCAATTTGCACACCAAAGCGGTATAATTCCCCAAAATTCCTAATGCCCATGTTCTTCAGCTTGTCAGCGATGAGTGGAATGCAATTGTCAACCAATCGTCCGCCTTCTCGAACATGAGCCCATACATATTACTCACTTTTTCAACATCACTCAACTGTAGCGTGTTGAAAGCTTTATCCACTGTCTTAATCCACTTGTCGACTTGTCCAGGGTCCAACGTTCCGTGAAAATTATAAGCCCCGCATTTCTTAGCATGCTCCACTACGTCTTCGGGCTTTCGATATCTCTCACGTTCAGCCAAAACTGTTGCCATTATCCTTGCCAGGTTGGTAGCATCGATGTGCATTACCGGAGCTACTGGCTGGACTGGAATATTATGATACATCTCCGGCGGTGGTGCATAATACATATTCCTCGCCCTACGAGGAACACATTCGAAAATTAAGGCTGAAGCAGCCGACATAGAACTGCCTTGCGGACTAGCAGCACGAACATTCGGCCTATCGCCCCTCTCATTGCCAACAGAAGCTGGCGATAGAGATGACTCTCTCATAGACATCTGACTCCTAGCAGGAACATCTGCTATTTCTACCAGTCTTATATCCACAGATTGGACGTCACGTCCTCTTTCTCTACCTCTAGCTCTACCCCTACCACGCTCTCTACCAAGACCTCTATTCTGATTTCCAATCATTCCACCTCTAGTTCTTGCCATTTTTTGAAAATTAAAACCATAAACTTTAGAAATTCTCGTCATCAATATTTATACACTTCTTATAATCATAGTCCATCACTTCAACATTTTTCAATATTTTTAACATATAACACAATATTTCTTAGTGTCTACAGAACTTAATAACCTTAAGCTTTGATACCAAACTTGTCACACCTTATCCTCTAATTAACCACTAATATACAATTATCTACAGTAACCATAGTTATTAAACTCTTAATACACTTAATGAGCTTTAAAGGTTATATACAAATACTTAATGATACAATTGAAACCTGTACAAATTAAAAACCTTTCATTTTTACATCGATACTTCGGCTTATAAACTCGTCAAAGCCTTAATTGATGTTTTCTTAGAATTTCTATGCCATGGCATCATCATTTATCATTTACAACCATTCACAATTAACACACCAATTCATCATCAATAATTATAACATCATAATATACCAAGATTAAATATACATATAAATACATCATAAGCACCGTGGTGCTAACCATCCATCCACATAGTAAATATATATATA
>CATIWO010469937.1:0-22005 GCA_949673435.1 Macaranga tanarius
TCAATTAAGAATTAAAGGGGCAGACATACTCAAGATTTCTTTTAGAATAAGGTATGGGTATAAATCAATTAAGAATTCAATTAAGAATTAAAGGGGCAGACATACTCAAGATTGCTTTTAGAATAAGGTATGGGTACAAATCAATTAAGAATTCAATTAAGAATTAAAGGGCAGACATACTCAAGATTGCTTTTAGAATAAGGTATGGGTATTATGAGTTTTTGGTAATGCCGTTTGGGCTAACCAATGCACCCGCAACATTTATGGACTTGATGAATCGAGTTTTTAAGGAGTATTTGGATTAATTTGTAATTGTATTTATTGATGATATTCTTATGTATTCCAAGACTAAGGAGGATTATGAACAGCATTTGAGGAGTGTGTTGAATATTCTGAGAGATCGACAGTTGTATGCTAAGTTTAGTAAATGTGAGTTCTAGTTGGATAAGGTCATTTTTCTTGGACATGTGATATCAGCTGAAGGGGTGTATGTGGACCCAAGTAAGATTGCTGCAATAGTTAATTGGGAACCACCTAAAAATGTGACAGAAATCAGAAGTTTCTTAGGATTGGCGGGATATTATCGAAGATTTGTGCAAGATTTTTCAATAATAGCATCACCTTTGACAAAATTATTAAGGAAGGATACAAAATTTGTGTGGACTCCTGAATGCCAAGAAAGTTTTAAGGTTTTAAAAGAGAAATTAATTACAGCACCAGTGCTAACCTTGCCCGTTGAAGGAGGCAAATATATGGTGTATAATGATGCATCAGGAAAGGGATTAGGTTGTGTTTTAATGCAGGATGGGAAAGTAATAGCCTACGCATCACGATAATTAAGACCTCACGAACAAAACTATCTTACATATGATTTAGAGTTAGCTGCAGTGATCTTTGCGTTAAAAATATAGAGACATTATCTTTATGGGGAGACAGGTCAAATCTTTACACATCATAAAAGTTTAAAATATATATTGAGTCAAAAATATTTGAACTTGAGATAAAGACGATGGGTGGAGTTGTTGAAAGATTATGATTGCACTATAGAATATCACCCAGGAAAGGTTTATATGGTAGCAGATGCGCTTAGTCGGAAGTCAATATGGAATTTAAGTTATATTCGTACCGTGAAGCTACCCTTACTGGTGGAATTGAGGAAATTAGGTGTTGATCTAAATATAACAAATTTGGGAGGTATTTTGGCCACCTTGAGAGTAAGACCGCTACTAATTGAGAAGATAGAATATGCTCAAAAGAATGACAGTGAAGCGGAGAAATTACACAAAAAAATAAAGGCTGGAAAGAAAAAGCAAGTGATTTGTGATAATAATGGAGTGCTGAAGGTTGGGAAAAGAATTTATGTTCCGAATATAAAAGGATTAAAGAAAGAAGTATTGGAGGAGGCCCATTGTTATGGTTACGCTATGCATCCAGGAAACAACAAAATGTATAGAAGTCTGAAGGAATATTATTAGTGGCAAGGTATGAAAAAGGACATAACACAATATGTTTTCCAGTGCTTAACTTGTCAGCAAATTAAAGTTGAGCATAAGCATCCAGCTGGTTTATTACAATCTTTGCCAATACCAGAATGGAAATGGGAATACATCACTATGGATTTTGTAGTTGGTCTACCGAGGACTCAATTAGGAAACGATGATGTATGGGTAATTGTGGATAGATTAATCAAATCAGCTCATTTCATACCAATTAAGACCCACTACAACTTGGATAAATTGGCAGAGTTGTATATAAAAGAAGTAATAAGGTTGCACGAGACTCCAGTGTCAATAGTCTCCGATCAGGATCCGAAGTTTACCTCATGATTCTGGCCTAAGCTGCAGGAAGCACTGGGCACTAAATTACTATTTAGTATTGCTTTTCATCTTCAAACATATGGACAATCCGAAAGGACTATCCAGACATTAGAGGATATGATAAGAGCTAGCGCTATGGATTTTGGAGGAAACTGGGATAAGCAAGTTCCATTAATGAAATTTGCTTATAATAACATCTATTAGAGTAGCTTGGATATGACTCCATTTAAGGTAATGTAACACCCGCCTTAAAACATACGTATTTATGATGTATGAATTGCTTGTTATGCATGCTAGATAGTGGCCCTAGTTTAAGTTTGAGATTAGGTAGAAATTGTAGAGAATGACTAGATTGTAAGGTAAGTGGGGACTTGATTAAAATAATTATAAGGTTAGGGATTAGTTGGGAAGAGTAGCTTTTCATTAAGGAGTTAAGTGGATATTTGGTATTAATAATCATACATTTTGTCTATATCCTCTTCTTCTTCACGTGTCCATGTAAGGGAAAGGAGAGGAGTTTCTTAAGAAAAATTTGTAAGTTGCACCATTTTTGCTTTCAAAGAAAATTAGGGATTTAGTGGAGAGAGAGAGTGGATTTGGCTATGAAATTTGGAGTCTAGGCTGGAATTGACAACCTCCTAAGTTCAAGAACCTCTCTTGGTAAGTTAATTGAGTTTTTGATTGAGTTGGGATAGGATTTTTGGTAGTTAATTTTATACTCTATTTTATTGAATTTTGAACCTCTATGTTTTAGCCATAACTAGAGCTATACAGCTCTAATTTGAGTAAGGTTAGACTCCCTAGAAACTTCAGAGAGTCCTCTACATTTTCTATGTTTTGAGTTTGGACTGGTTTGGCTGTTAAGTTTATCTTTTGGGACTGAACATTTTACTGCTCACTAGATGCTCTGTTTTGGCCGAATGGATTCTAAAATCCATAATTAATCCCACACATATCCAAATTATGTTATTCTAATTTGAATTGGAAGTGGACATATAACCCTAGCTTCAGTAGCAATTTGGGGGATTTTTGAACTTGTGTGTGTGGTTTTAGTTCATGTTGATTTTAGAGCATTTAGTTGCACTTTATGTATTTGGGATGAATTGTAATGGTTGTTTGTTGGAATTGGTATTTATGATGTGTAGGGGTTGGAAGAGGAAGTGAAAACCCTACTCAATAGGGGGAGCTTTGCTTTGAGAATGATTTAAGGCTTTTTGGTAAGTGATTGTTAATTCAATGCTTACATATAGTAATTTTCATGTATCTATAGTTAATGAACTATGTTGGTTTGTGATTGCTATTAAGGTAGCAAGATTGATGAATATGATATATATATATATATGCATGTTTTATTTGTGTGAGGAATGTGAGAAAAACATGTGAGTGTGGAGATTGAGCTCCACGATCTGAGATTGAGCTGGGCAGAGAGTCTCAGATGTGACCATTCATGAATATATACATACGTGTGAGATCTGAGACTGAGCTAGTAGAGAGTCTCATGAATGGTCACTTAAAAATAGAAATATGAAAACCAAAAGTGAGCTTTGTGCGAAACGTGTGTGACGGGTGTTAAGAATCCCGGCTGGATAACTAACAAGCATAATCATGCATTGTTGCATTATGTATGTATATATGATATTAAATGTGGTTTCATTATAAGGTTAATGAAATGAGAAATGTGATGATTGATGGGGTGTAGATATTGAATTATAAACACCCATGTATCTATGCTAGCATTTGTTAGATTGTTATTGAGGTTATAGAATATTGAATTGCTTATTAATTTTAGAAATGTATTATCAGGTGAGCAACACGGGTTGAGACACGGGCGTGTCTCAGACCGTGTTACAAGACACGACTTGTTTTGGTTTAAGACATGGCCGTGTATGTTTGTGTAAATTTTCACAAAGAAATACACGGGCAAAGACACGAGTGTGTCCTTGGTCATGTATATATATTAAATATTAGGCAGAGAAATACATGGGCAGAGACACGGGCTTGTCTTTGGCTGTGCCTCAGACCGTGTAGCGAGACACGGGCGTGTTTCACAGTAGAATCTCAACTAACAGGTCTGTGAGCGGATGCTGGCGCTCGCCAGTGAGGGAGCCTATGAGTCAATGTTGGTGCTCGCCAGGCATGAACACGACCGTGTTTTGAAGAATGATTTTGGTACATGGCCATGTATAAATGTATGTACTGTATAATCTATGGAGAACACGGGTTGGAACACGGTCGTGTTCTAGGCCATGTAGTCCATTTTCAATTGTTTTAATTTACTTCTCTTAATTAGTTCTTGAGAAGTATTATATGAATGCTTATTTTAATAATTGCTTATTGAGTCGCAATCTCATTCTTTTGCAATTGTGGTTTTCAAGTTAGATAGCCTCTAGAATTGTAGCTTGGAGTGAAAGCTTAAAGCTTGGTATACTAGTGTGAACTCAGGAGGGCCAACAATGTGCTTGATGTTGATATCTGCATCCTCATGGACATTTCATCAATTGGCATCAAAGATTTTGTAATAGCAAAATGTTGCTTTTTAAATACATATGTAAAGTGTATGTACATTGTATAAATTATTACTTTGATATATATAAAGTATCTTTCCATATAAGAAAAAATTTCTTATTCATGTTTTATTTCAATATTCTGGACACGTGTATGTGATACTTGGAGGGTGCTACATTAAGTGGTATCAGAGCGGGAATTAGATTCCCTTGGGACATGATATTATAGTGCATTCATAACATCTCATGCATAAGTTTTAGAAAGCATGTAGTTGATGTGTGTTGCATATCTCAAGATAGATAAACATCAAGCACTTCGAGTTGACCCCAAAGAGTCATCAGAGTCAGTTCATAGACCTAAACAGGCTCAACCCCAAGTTCCTCCACCTGCTATATATCCTTTTATGCAGGAGTTTGTGCAGATGATGAGAACCATAGGACAACCACCTGTAGGGAACGTTGTAGCGGATGAGACCTATGAGAAAATAAGGAAACAAGGTGCTAAAGCCTTTGTAGGTACCATTGATCCCGCAATAGCTGAGGATTGGTTAAGGAGCACTGAGAGGATTCTTGATAGGTTCGAATGCACCTCTGAGAAGAAAGTAAGCTACGTCGTATCCCTATTCGAGCAAAATAAGCTTGATTGGTGGGAAACGGTATCGGGTAGCAAGAATGTACCATTGGCTATGCTTTGGGAAGATTTCTTGAAGGAGTTTGCTGAGAAATACACACTAGTGGTGTACAAGGATAGAAAAAAAGATAGAGTTTCTTGAATTAAAATAGAATGACCTCTCCGTTGCTAATTATGAAGTATAATTTATGAGGTTATCAAGGTATGCTCCGGAAGAGGTAGCCACATAAAAGTTGAAGAGAAATAAGTTTGAAAGGGGCTTAAGTTTAGAGATTAGAGAGAAGATGGAAATTAATCCTCTGGCCTATGAAGAGGTGTTAGAGACTGCTTTGCGAGCTGAGGAAATGATCATTGAAAGAAATGAAGTTGAGGCCAAAAAGAAGAAGACCACTGGTTCATTCTTTGCTCTAATTTGAACTAGTGGAAGTTCATCATTTAGAGGCTCCAGTTTCCAATAGGGCAACTTCAGGGGACGTGGATTGAACCGATCCAATCAGTCAAGGGGAGGATCCTTCGGTAGAGAATATGGAAAATTTGATGGCCGAAGAGGGCAAGGTAGATCGATGAGTGGCTCATCAACTCCCATATGTAACATATGTGGAAAATATTACTCGGGTGAATGTTGAAATTTGAGACCGGGTGCATGCTATCATTGTGGTAAACCGAGCCATTTCATCAGAGATTGTCCAGCAAGAAGAAGTGCAGAAGGGTATCAGATGACGGTGCAAAGCAGTGCCGGGGAAAATGTCTCTATGGCTAGCCGAGGTAGAGGCCGAGGTGGTAGAGGAAGTGGTGCTGGCACTTCGAGCCAAGCAGGATCTACTGGTCTATCTCAAGGCTAAGCAAGGGTCTATGCCATCACTAGGCAAGAAGCTCATGCAGATCCAAACGTGTTCACTGGTATTTTCCCTATCCTTGACCATGATGCATTTGTGTTGATAGACCCAAGATCAACTTGTTCCTTTATGTCTATTGAGTTTGCTTCAAGAGTGCATGGAACCATTGAACACTTAGAACATAGTTTATGTGTATTTATGCCTGTTGAGGGTATTATGGTAGTTAATTCAATTATGAGAGCATGTCCTTTAGTAGTTAGTGGTGAGACATTGTATGCAGACTTAGTGATTATAAACTAGATGACTTTGATGTCATTTTGGGTATAGATTGGTTAGCTAAACACCATGATATTATGGATTATTATACTAAGGAGGTAGTTATAGATGTTTTGGGGCAGAAAAAGCCATTATTGGTGGGAGAGAGAAAAATTATGCCTTTTTGTTTGATTTCTGCTGTGACAGCAGTTCATTTGATTAGATAGGGATGTGAAGCTTACTTGGCAAATGTTATGGATACGACTTAAGTTAGTCCGGGGGTAAAAGAGGTACCAGTAGTGAGAGATTTTCCCGATGTGTTTCTAGATGAATTACCGGGATTACCTCCATATCGGAAAGTTGACTTTGAGATTGAGACAGTTCTAGGAGCGACATAAATATCCATTGCTCCTTATAGAATAGCACCAACAGAGTTGAAAAAGTTAAAAAAGCAACTAGAAGAGTTGTTAGAAAAGGGCTTATCCGACCAAGCATATCACCTTGGGGAGCTTCGGTTTTGTTTATTAAAAAGAAGGATGGTAGTATGCGATTATGTATTGACTACCGACAGTTGAACAGAATTACGATGAAGAATAAGTATCCATTGCAGAGAATTGATGACTTGTTTAATCAATTGAAAGATGCTACAGTCTTTTCCAAGATAGATTTGAGGTCGGGCTATTGGCAACTTCGGATGGCAGAAACTTCAATTTCCAAGATGGCATTCTGGACCAGATATGAGCATTATGAGTTCTTGGTTATACCTTTTGGATTGATGAATACACTTGCTGCATTCATGTCATTGATGAATAAGACATTTCAATAGTATCTAGATCAGTTTGTAATTGTCTTTATCGACAGCATACTCATTTATTCTTCAAGCAAGGAAGTGCATGAACAACATCTTCATATAGCATTGTAGATATTAAGAGAGCAACAGTTATACGCCAAATTTAGCAAATGTGAGTTTTGGATGGAAGAAATTATATTTCTTGGGCATATCGTGTCGAAGGAAGGTGTAAAACCGGATCCATCAAAGATCAAAGCAATTATGGAGTGGGAAGCACCTAGAAATGTGACGGAGATTCGAAGTTTTCTGGGTTTGGTTGGATATTACTGTAGATTTGTACAAGATTTTTCTATTGTTATGAGGCCATTGACGAACTTATTAAAGAAGAATGTGCAATTCCGGTGGACTGAGACATGTCAAAGAAGCTTTAAAAAGTTAAAAGAAGCTTTGACTACAACTCCAGTACTAGCATTGCCAACTGGAGATGGAGGATTTGTAGTGTACACCGATGCTTTGGGACAAGGACTAGGGTGTGTCCTCATACAACATGGGAAGGTGATTGCATATGCTTCAAGGTAATTGCGACCTCATGAAGCTAACTATCCTACCCATGACTTGGAGTTAGCCGCCATTGTACATGCTTTGAAGATTTGGAGACATTACCTATATGGAGAGACTTTTCCCATTTTTTCCGATCACAAAAACTTGAAGTACATCTCCACTCAGAAAGAACTGAATTTGAGACAATGAAGATGGATGGAGCTATTGAAAGACTATGACTGCACTATTAAGTACCATCCGGGAAAGGCGAATATGGTAGCCGATGCTTTAAGTTAAAAAATGGTAGAGATTTCGGCAGGAACCATTTGCTATGAAAGGGAGAATCTTGTGGCATTACGAGCATTGAATATTAATCTTGATGTAGAGAAAGATCACTTGTTATTGGCATTGCAAGTTAAACCATCCTTGGTGGATCAAATTAAAGATGCTCAAATGGATAATGCATATTTAAAGAAGATGAAGGAAAAAGTGGAAATGGGAAGTAATACTCAATTGGCAATTAGAGAGAATGGCATAATGGTAATTGGAGATCATTTATGTGTGTCGGATGTTAGCGAATTAAAAACCCAAATTATGGATGAAGCACATACCGCACCTTATGCGATGCATTCCGGAAGTACGAAAATATACCGGGATTTGAAGCTTTTTTTATTGGTGGCCAACAATGAAGAAAGATGTAGTGAAATATGTGTCAAAGTGTTTAATGTGTCAGCAACTAAAAGCTGAGCATCAAGCACCTGCAGAAAAATTATAATCATTGAAGATACCGGAATGGAAATGAGAAAAGATAACGATGGATTTTGTAATTGGATTGCCACGAACATTTCGGAAACATGACGCGGTGTGGGTGATAGTTGAGCGACTCACCAAATCAGCACACTTTTTGGCTATACAATAGACAGATTCTTTAGACAAGTTGGCATCTATGTATATGTCAGAGATTGTGAGGTTACCCCGATGTCAATAGTATCTGATCGGGATCCATATTTTACATCTCATTTTTAGGGGAGTTTACAAGGTGCATTGGGTACTAAATTACATTTTAGTACTGCTTTTCATCCATAAATGGATGGATAATCAGAGAGAACGATTCAGACTTTGGAGGACATGATGAGAGTATATACTATGGAGTTCAAAGGCAACTGGGATGATCACTTATCGTTGCTAGAATTTGCTTATAACAATAATTTTTACTCTAGCATCAGAATGGCACCGTGTGAAGCTCTCTAGGAAGTGTCGAAGTTCTATTTATTAGGATGTTGAAGGCTTGAGACAAATCGAAGGATCGGATTTGATATAAGAAACCGTGGACAAAGTTCAAGTGGTCAATAAATGTTTAAAAGTGGCCCAAGATCGCCAGAAGAGTTATGCAGATAAACATCGTCAGGAAATGGAGTATGATGTTGGAGAAAAGGTTTTCTTGAAAGTATCGCCATGGAAGGGAATTTTACGGTTTGGCAAGCACGAAAAACTAAGTTCAAGGTATGTTGGACTATATGAAATCCTTGAGAGGATTGGACCACTAGCTTATAGATTGGAGCTTCCAAGGGAATTGTCATCCATTCATGACGTATTTCATGTGTCGATGCTATGACGATACCGGTCAAACCCGAGTCATATCATATAAGAACCTGAAATTGAGATTTTTGAGAAGTTGACCTATGTAGAAGAACCACTTGAGATTTTGAATCAGAAAGTGAAACAATTAAGAAATAAGGAGATTCCAATAGCAAAAGTAAAGTGGAGTCACCATTCACCGAAAGAAGCTACCTGGGAGGTGGAAGAGCATATGAAACTGAAATATCCATATTTATTTCCGAACGATGGTAAGTAATGAATTTCGGGGATAAAATTTTATTAAGGGGGGAGAAATGTAACACCGTCCTAAAACATATATACGTATTTATGACGTATGAATTGCTTGTTATGCATACTAGATAGTGGCCCTAGTTTAAGTTTGAGATTGGGTAGAAATTGTAGAGAATGACTAGATTGTAAGGTAAGTGGGGACTTCATTGAAATAATTATAAATTTAGGGATTAGTTGGGAAGAGTAGCTTTTCATTAAGGAGTTAAGTGGATATTTGGTATGAATAATCACCCATTTTGGCTATATCCTCTTCTTCTTCATGTGGCCATGCAAAGGAAAGGAAAGGAGAGGAGTTTCTTAAGAAAAATTTGTAAGTTGCACCATTTTTGTTTTCAAAGAAAATTAGGGATTCGGTGGAGAGAGAGTGTGGATTTGGCTGTGAAATTTGGAGTTTAGACTGGAATTAACAACCTCATAAGTTCAAGAACCTCTCTTGGTAAGTTAATTGAGTTTTTTATTGAGTTGGGATAGGATTTTTGGTAGTTAATTTAGTACTCTATTTTACTGAATTTTTAACCTGCGTTTTGGCCATATCTATAGCTATACAACTCTGATTCGAGTAAGGTTGGACTTCCTGGAAACTTCAGAGAGTCCTCTACATTTTCTATGTTTTGAGTTTGGACTGGTTTGGCTGTTAAGTTTATCTTTTGGGACTGAATATTTTACTGCTCACTAGATGCTCTATTTTGGCTGAATGGATTCTAAAATCTATAATTAATTTCATATATGTCCGAATTGAGTGATTCCAATTGGAATTGGAAGTGGACATATAAACCTAGCTTCAGTAGCAATTTGGAGGGTTTTTGGACTTGTGAGTGGGGTTTTAGGTCATGTTGATTTTAGAGCATTTAGTTGCACTTTGTGTATTTGGGATGAATTATAATGGTTATTTGTTGGAATTGGTATTTATGATGTGTAGGGGTTGGAAGAAGAAGTGAAAAACCTACTCAATAGGGGGAGCTTTGCTTTGAGAAGGAGTTGAAGCTTTTTGGTAAGTAATTGTTAATTCAATGCTTACATATAGTAATTTTCATGTAGCTTTAGTTAATGAACTATGTTGGTTTGTGATTGCTATTAAGGTAGCAAGATTCATGAATATGATATATATATATGCATGTTGCATTTGTGTGAGGAATGTGAGAAAAATATGTGAGTGTGGAGATTGAGCTCTACGATCTGAGACTGAGCTGGGCATAGAGTCTCAGATGTGACCATTCATGAATATATATATACGTGTGAGATCTGAGACTGAGCTGATAGAGAGTCTAAGGAATGATCACTTGAAAATGGAAATATGAAAAGCAAAAGTAAACTTTGTGGGAAACGTGTGTGACAGGTGTTAAGAATTCCGATCGGGTAACTAACAAGCATAATCTTGCATTGTTGCATAATGTATGTATATATGATGTTGAATGTGGTTTCATTATAAGGTTGATGAATTGAGAAATGTGATGATTGATGGGGTGTAGATATTGAATTATGAACACCCATGTATCTATGCTAGCATTTGCTAGATTGTTATTGAGGTTATGGAATATTGAATTGCTTGTAAATTGTAGAAATGTGTTGTCAGGTGAGCAACACGGGTTGAAACACGGGCGTGTCTCAGACCGTGTTACAAGACATAGTTTGTTTTGGTCTAAGACATAATCGTGTATGTTTGTGTAAATTTTGGCAGAGAAATACACGGGCAAGGACACGGGTGTGTCCTTAGCAGTGTATATATATTAAATATTTAGCAGAGAAATATATGGACAGAGACACAGGGCGTGTCTTTGGCTGTGCCTCAAACCGTGTAGCGAGACACGGGCGTGTCTCACAGCAGAATCTCGACTGGCAAGTGTGCAAGCTGACGCTGGAGCTCGCCAGTGAGGGAGTCTACGAGTCAATGATGGTGCTCGCTAGTGTCCAGTGCTCGCCAGGCATAAACACGGTCGTGTTTTGAAGAATGATTTTAGTATATGGCCATGTATAAATGTATGTACTGTGTAATCTATGGAGAACACGGGGTTGGAACACGGCCGTGTTCCAGGCCATGTAGTTCATTTTCAATTGTTTTAATTTACTTCTCTTAATTAGTTCTTGAGAAGTATTATATGAATGTTTATTTTAATAATTACTTATTGAGTCACAAGCTCATTCCTTTGCAATTGTGATTTTCAGGTTAGATAGCCACTAGAAGTGTAGCTTGGAGTGAAAGCTTAAAGCTTGGTATACTAGTGTGAACTCAGGTGGGCCAACAATGTGCTTGATGTTGATATCTACATCCTCATGGACATTTCATCAATTGGCATCAAAAATTTTGTAATAGCAAAATGTTGCTTTTAAATACATATGTAAAGTGTATGTACATTGTATAAATTATTACTTTGATATATATAAAGTATCTTTCCATATAAGAAAAATTTTCTTATTCATGTTTTATTTTAATATTCTAGACACGTGTATATGGTACCTGGAGGGTGCTACACATTATATGGTCGAAAGTGTCAAACTTTGATATGTTGGGAAGAAGTTAGAGAAAGGAAATTGATAGGGCCGAAATTAGTATATTCATGTGATTAAATCTAACCTTAAAGCCGCACAGGATAGGCAATATAGCTATGCAAATCTTAAGCAAGCTAATATTAAGTATAGTGTGGGCGATAAAGTATTTTTGAAAATCTTACCATGGAAGGGTGTGATTAGATTTAGTAAGCGTGAAAAGTTGAGCCCAAGGTTTATAGGACCATATGAGATTATAGAAAAAATTGGTCCCGTGGCATACCGTTTAGCCCTACCGCTAAAATTAGCAGGTGTACATTATGTATTTCATGTATCGATGCTAAAACGGTATCGAAGTGATCCCTCGCATATATAACAAGAATAGCCGGTAGAATTAAAGGAAAATCTAAGTTATGAAGAAGAACCAATAGCTATTTTAGCTAAGGATCAAAAACTTTTGAGGAATAAAATTATTCCATTGGTTAAGGTTTTATGAAAAAACCACTCCCGTAAAGAGTCTACATGGGAGAGAGAGGAAGATATAGGCAACAATACCCAAATTTATTGTTGCAATGAAAGCGACAAGTCACCACTGAGCAAATTTCGAGGACAAAATTTTCTTTAGAATGGAAGAATTGTGACATTCAGGTCCAAATTTAAAAAAAAATGGGGGGCAAGTTTTAACTTGAAACAATTTAGAGGAAGAAGCAAAATTGAGGGAAACTTAAATTATGAAGGACTAAAGAGGATAATTAGTTAATAAGTGGTAAAGTCTGGGACAGATGTTAGTTTGCATGTAACTTAACTAAAAAAGAAATTTGGGTTGCGTTGATAATACAACGCTGAAGAAGGAGAAAGGTGTTTGCTTATTAAAAAAAAAAAAAAAGGAGGAAAAGAAAGTGGAGATAGCTGGGTTTAAGAGAAAGTAGAATCTTTAGGAGGTTTTACAAATTGAAGGCAAGGTGAGTGATTCCTCTCTTTCTTTCTTGAAATTAATTTCTGAATCTTCTTTGAATCTTGTTGGTGATTGAAGTTCCTTCTGAATTTATATTTTTAATTCTGAAAACTTGAGATGTTATCATGTTATGAAAAATAATTCTATTCTTAAATTTACTTGTGGAATTTGCTGTTTAGGTAACATTTGACTGAGTTCTGTTTTGCTGAAAAATGAGTTCATAAGTGAAACTTTTTTTATTTTTATTTATGGTTTCAGTATGTCAACTCTTGAAGTACACCTTTTGGATGATGTTAATTGAACTTGTGATGAACTGAATCTAGGACTATTGATGTTATTTTCTCTGAACCTGTAAATTGTGGTGTTAAGTTTTGATTTCTATCACAACTTGTTGGGCTTGTTGAATTTTTTTTTCTTGTAATTTTTTTTTAAAAAAGAAGAACTTTGGTTATAGAGATTAGACTTTGCAACTGATCATGCACCGCCTGACCAAGGTGTCGCAGCCTAATCACGCAGAGGCGACACCTGATGTTTGATCAGGGGATGTCTGAGCAAAGAGTTTTCGCCTAATCCCCATAAAGGCGACGCCTCATGTAATGTTAAGAAAAAAGAGATAAGGCGATGCCTGAAGCCTGATCAGGCGGCGCCTATGCCGAGGGTCGTCACCTGATTACCCTAAAGGCGACGCCTCTAGCAAATAAAAAATAATAATAATAATAATAATAATAATAATAATAATAATAATAATAATAATAATAAAATAATAAATAATAGTAATTAAAAAAAACTTCGGTAGAAACCGAACTGAATTATGTAGATAATAAATTGGCAATCCTTTACAAATGTAAAACTGATAAAATTATTGCTTGAAATTTTGAATACCGTTAGTGAGACCAGTAAAATATGAAAAATTTAAAGGAGTACATAGACATATATAAAAATAATAGAATTTTTTGTAAATGTGTAACAAATAGAGAATCATATGTGTGGTCGTGTTGAGTAAAGGGTGTGGTTGAGAGGATATTTGGTCAATGATTAAAAACTATCTTTGGGACAGTGCATAGACTCGGAGATGCCTTTGGGGTGAGTTTATGTGGTCTAAAGTATGCATACGATATTTATCGATAATTGATAGATGATGTTACTCAGTAAACAGTAATGGTGTAACTTAAGATTACTATACAACAGGTGTTGAGATTATGTCTGGAGAGGTGGAAAGGTGTGTTATGGGTGTTGTCTTGTGTTTAATTTATACATTCAACTCTTGCAATAAATGAATAATAAATAACATTGCTACGTCTGAAGAAAATAATATATACAGAAGCTGAATAATATTCGGAACCACTAAGATATAACAATGTTATGTTCCTAATTATTCTTAATAGTATAAGCTACGTGAAAAGTAGAGTAATACATCTTGCAAATAAGAAACTTTTGGAAGGAAATGAACTTGTGATATTTATTATAACTGTTAATGAGAATTCTCCTCAGTTGCAAATTCATCTAAATTTTTATTATGTACCGAATTGGATTTACATACTAATTTTAATTGGAATGTTTATTTGATTTCGGTACTTTATTTTACAGATATATTTATTTATGCATATTGACTAGTTTTTCTGAGTATAGTCACTCACTGGATAATTTCTCCTGAAATTACTCACACTTTCTTTTCTTTTAAAATTGTTTTATTCTCAACATAGCCTATATCATAAGGTTAGCAGAGTAAGATAGTTGTACAGTGGGCTACTATGACATATAAGGTCATAGCAGACGAGACCTTAGTTAGGTATACTATTTACCACGACCTAGATGCTGAGTTTGCTGTCCAGTTCATCGTAGAGCCGATGGGTGCTACAGTTCGCTTTTCGGTGGTTAGGGAGGAGTATATGGGTGACGTGTACTATAGTCTGAGTTTACCACGTGACTGACCCAGAAATCTAGGTTTTCATGACCTAGGTATGAGCAGGCAGAGCAGGATGATCACTTTTTGACTTTTTGGTCATGCCGGGTTGCACCTATTGGGTCTTAGTTTTGGACTTTTTGGTACAAACAGACAGGTGACCGATAAAGTGCCCCAGGTCAGACACGCAGACAGATCCTAGAGCACATCTTCCCTACCCTAGATGATGAGGGCTACCGAGTAGGATATTGGAGATTATTTAGATGTATTTTGTTGTATCTTTTATTATATATCCTATACTCTGATGACTGTATATATTTTTATAGTATGTAGTACTGTTAAATGCTAGCACTGTTATACTTAAGCCTTGTATGTATATATTATCGTTTGTAGTACTGTATGCATATATGAATGCTATTATACTTAAGTTATGGTATGTATATATATATACATTATAATGATTTTTAGTTATACACCAAATGCACGTTTTGGAAAAATTTATATATATATATGTATATATATATATATATAATTCCGTTGTTTCTCCAGTCTAACAACAGTGCGATAATAGTCCATGTGACATTCAGTGATTGGCTGATTCATTTGTGGATAATTGTGTTAGTGTGGATGTTACAATAAGCATTTAAAAGTTTTGGTATATTATTGTTTCTTCCATTTTCATTATATATTTTAAAATTTAAAATTACTATATCATCTTTATTTATTTTAAAGATAGTTGTATTATAAAATTATATGTTTAATTATTGAAAATTAACATTATTATGAATAGAGATGAGTACATGACGAAGAAAATATCAAACCGAACCGAAAGACATTAAAACTGTACCGAATCCAATAATTTTAACCCCAAACTAAAATTTTTGACTAATTTAATATGGTACTGGATATTTATAATAAATCAAACCAAGAACCACACTAAACCATACTACTACAACAATTATTATTATTATTTAGTTGACAAGTAAAAATTTGAAATATCTATTATATTACAATTTGAACTTAAACTATGAAAATAAAAAAATTCACATTGCATAATTACTACTACTACTACTATTCAATCGACAAGAAATAATGTGAAATGTCTATTATATTATAATTTGAAATTAAAATATTAAAATAAGAAAATTCACATTGCGTAATTATTACTATTACTACAATTATTATTCAATTGACAAGCAATAAAGTGAAATGTTTATCATATTATAATTTGAACTTAAAATATGAAAATAAAAAAATTCACATTGCATAATTTCAAAATAATTCAATTAACAAATAAAAATGTGGAATTTCTATTACAACACAATTTATATTTAGAATATAAAAAATAAGAAAATTATTATTATTATTATAAAAATAAGCAAAAAATGTGGAATGTCCATTGTATTTCAATTTAATATAAAAATATGAAAATAAGAAAATTAACATTGTATGATTTCAAATTTTATAATTTATTAATTAAAATATATTGTTATTATTATATTTGATATATAACTTATGATTTATTATTTTTAGTAAGTAATCTTATTGATATTATTTAAAATTAATGAGCTAATTAATATTATTATAATTATAATTTTATTGTGTATTAATATATATAGACATATAGTATAGATAATCAAAACGACGTAGTTTTTGCCCAAAACTATATCATTTTTATTAAAGTAAATAGTGAACTTACAAATAAAAACAAGAGAAGTTAGGCCATGTTTATTGATTAAAATATATTATTATTATTATTATATTTAATAACTTATTAATTATTATTGTTATTACGTAATTTAATGTTATATATATTATTTAAAAGTAATGAAGTAAATATTATTATTATTATTATATAGAAATATATTATAGATAACCAAAACGACGTAAGTTTATCCAAAACTACCTCGTTTTGATTAAAGTAAGTAGTGACCTTACAAATAAAAAAAAAAGAGGAGTTAGGTCATTTCTATTAATTAAAATATAATATAATTTATTATATTTAATAACTTATTAATTAGTATTGTTATTGTAACATCCGTGTCCTTGAATCGGATTAATGTATATTAACGATAATTAAGGAGTAATTGATTCTATTTAGTTAATATTATTATTGTTGTAAGACATTATAAAGATAAAATATGAGAAATAAAGTTGGATTTAATTGAATAGAGTTTGAAGGATGAAATTGAAAAGAAAGTAAGGACTAAGTTGTAACAAAAGGAAGTAAATGAATTAGAAAGAAAAGAAAGGAAAGAGAAGGGACTAAAGAGGAAGAGTTGTTAGAAAGCTACAGGAAGAAGTATGGTGGAAGGAGAAGAAAGAGGAAGAAGAAGAAGAGAAGAGGAAAGAAAAGAGAAAAAAAAAAAGAAGGAGAAAAGAAGGAGGTTGTCTGGAGCTAGGGGAATTCGGATTCAGAAGGAGAAGAGCAAGGAATTGGCTGGAGAAAGTGGTGAATGGCAATTAACTTTGAAGTTTTGTTTAAACTATGTGTTGGATTTGAATTTTGATTTAATTATGAGAAACTAGGGTTTAAATGCTAGATTTAGAGGAAATTGTGATGTATATAGGCTGTATATATGTTTAAGAGTGATGGCTGTGTCATTTCTGAGCTTTTGGATGTTGAAAATTGAGTTTTGGTTGAGTTATGCTGCTGTCTGTCGAACCAGAGG
Source organism: Macaranga tanarius (assembly GCA_949673435.1). Classification (NCBI taxonomy): domain Eukaryota; kingdom Viridiplantae; phylum Streptophyta; class Magnoliopsida; order Malpighiales; family Euphorbiaceae; genus Macaranga; species Macaranga tanarius. The sequence goes on from CATIWO010469937.1 coordinate 17,278, forward strand.
TTGAGCAGGCGACGCCTCTATGTAGAGGCAACACCTGATCACCTCAGTGGCGACGCCTCTGATGGAGAATGGCGATGCCTCTGAAGGAAAGTGACGACTCCTCCTTGACTCGAGTAGAGACGACACCTTTGTTAGTGACGACGCTTCTGTAAACCACTGTTGGAGCCTCTGTGCAGAGAAGGCACCTCTATGGTTCACCTCTATGTACTGTGGATGATCGAAAACTTGAGTTTTTGTATCGGATTGTTGAGATGTGCAGCGTTGCTTTAGGAGGACCTAACTTTCGGCACCGATTAAGTTACGGGGCCCGTAATATATCAAATCGAAGTTGACTCAGAGATCTATATAGTCATTATTAGGGGGACTTAGCAAACCTCGGGTTGATGTCCAAATTTGATCATTTAGACCTCTGTTTGGGTCTTCAAAGTTTTATTTGTATTTATAGTCTTAAGTGTCTATGACACTAAGAGTTATAAATTCCATGTATGAGACATGGCAGATTTGGGTAGTTGTATATAGTCGAAACTTAGAGCCGAATACACATACTACCATATAGGTATAAATTCATATCGGGGACATGGTAGGGTTGGTGAGTGTGTATAGCCGTGGCCTGGGGCTGGATACACATGTCATATAGATGTGGTTGGTAAATGTGCATAGTTGTTGTTTGAGGCCGAATACACATGTTACCATATAAATGCGAGATGGTAAATATGTATAGCCATTGCCAAGGGCCGGATACATATGTTACTATATATGAGTATATCCGATGCCTGGGGCCAGATACATATGGAAAGTATGCATAACCGTTGCCGGGGGCCGGATGCATATGTTATCTTACAAATTTATGATGGTAAATGTATGGCCGTTGCCAGGGGCCGGGTATACGTTACCTCCAACAGAAGTTGGGAGTATGCTTAACCGTTGACAGGGGCCGGGTGCATATTATACCCAGATTTATGTATAGCTGATGCCTGGGGCCAGATACATATATCAAGTTAGTTGAACACTCGAGTTATCATTGGCTTAAGTGCTGATCACACTTAAGTAGCATCATCGTAGTCAGTGGTGTACTGATTTATATCATTTGGAATTGAGAAGAACAATGAATCGTAGTATGGTGGAGATTGTGGTATTATGGATAGTGTGTATTTGACGATACTCTTATTATGAGTTTAGTTAGGATGTTATAAGTGAATTATCCAAGTGGGATAAATAAATACTTTATTTATTGGATTTTTAATATATATTACTTAAAGTAAGATGAGATTTACTTTACGGTTGAATTTGGATAATAATGGGTATGAGGCAAGTTGATGATACTAAGGTGAAATTTAAGAAAGTACTTATACGCAGTTTTAAGTTGTATATTTGAATTATTTAACTATGAAAAGATGTTTTAAATTCAGTTGATTATTATTAATTTAATTCATGGAAATGTTGTTAAGAGACTTTATCTTGATAAAGTTTCAAGTATATTTTTATTTCCTCACTGGGTAATTTCCGTACGAAATTACTCACACTCTTTTATTTTAAAAATTTTTCAGTATAGGTGTCTAGCATCTGCTTAGCTAGTAGCTGAGAGATGACGGGTGCAGTGGACCACACCGATAAAGAAGATGGCTATTAATGAAGATTTCTAGAGTTAATTTAGAATGATACTAGAAATTATTATGTAATATTATATCAAACTCGAGTTGTATAAAGAGATCATATCTGGTTGTAGAAGGAAAACCTTTACTATCATTAATTCATTAATTATGTATACTAATGGAGTTAATGGTAGTCGGGGTGTTTCAGTTATTAGTAATCTAATCTTACATATATTATTTAAAATTAATGATGTCAATAATTTTATTATAATTATTATTTTTATTGTGTGTGTATATTTATGGACATATATTATAAATAATCAAAACAATGTAATTTTACCCAAAAATAAGAGGAGCTAAGTCATTTTTATTCATTATAATATAATATAATCTTATTATATTTAATGACTTATTAATTATTATTTTTATTATTATTAAAAAGAAAATAATATTGTTATTATTCTCAATTTAATACTATAAAATGTGTTTAATTTTTGAATCTTTGAACTATATCTACCATATTGATCTGTTCTGAAATAACCAAATCTCTATATCCAACTGTCTCAAAAAAAATGGTATGATATGATATGAAAATTTTTAAATTTGGTACTGTTACTGTAAATTTTATTTTAAAAATTCTCAAAATTTAGTCTGATTTCGAAAATTTTTAATCCATAAATTTCTCCTATCCGTGCTCACCTCCTAATCGCCTCCTAATTATGATACCTTTGAGGGAGACTTATTGGTGTATAAAGATCAAACTTTTTGATAGCGATTGCAAATTAGCCTATCTTGGCATAAATATCCCAATTTATCAACTTATAACAAATATATCTATTATTAACTTTTGTCGCAAGCTTTATCGAAAGCGGACTTTGAATTTAAATAGAAAATGCCTTGATTCAGACTCTATTGTCACATCAACTTCTCATTTGTGTAAAAAGATTTATAAAAACTGTCTCAATTTTTTAATTTTAATTATAATATCTTAATTTTTCTAAATATATTATATTTTATTATTAATTAAAAGTTAACTACAATGTTTAAATTATTTATTTTTTAAATATAATATTTTTAATATATATCAGTCATTTAATACTAAAATAGATCAATCTAATTCATAAATTATTTTTAAAACAAAATATATTCACATGACTAATAATTAAAAATACTATTAAAATTAAATACATGTCCATACATATGTTAATATCTATAAGAGGTTGAAAAGTATAATACATGTATTAGATTTAATTCATATGTTAAAAATTTAATAAATAATATAATGTTATTATTATTAGTATTATTATTATCTCAAAAAGTATTCAGTCAAAAATTTGACAAATGTCCTACCTCTTTTATATATATTCACTCTTAAATAAAAACCATAAAAAATTCTAATATTTTTTAAAAATAAAAATTCTTTGAATTCAATATATTTCAAGACTCTGTAACTTATTTTTGTATGTTATATCTAAAACTCTATTTTTCTATTCTTTGTGTGTTTCAATATAAACTAAAATTTTGACAAGTGATTTAACTCATTAATCAGTATTTACTCTTAAAATCTGATGTATAAAACTATTAAAAATTCTAATATGTTAAACAAATTAAAAATTCTTCAAACTCAACATATTTCAAGACTCTCTACGACTTATTTTTATTTTTTTATTCCATCTAAAACTCTATTTCTTTTTTTTTTTTTTTCAATATAAAAAAAATAAATGAGGTTTAAAGAAGTTGTACAAGATTTCAATTTTATTTGTTTAAAAAATTAGTGTCAAAAAATAATTTAATTAATAAAAAACTCCAAAATATTTAATTACCATAAAAATTTGTCTCTCAACTAATGTTACTACATACATACACAATTATGATATGTTCTATTTTTAGGTTATTTAAAATATTTATTCTATTAAAATTATTTGTTTAATCATTATATATATTTGATGTATTCATTGTTACATGAATGATATATATTTGAAAATATTATATTTAAATAATAAATAATTTAAATGTTTTGATTAAGTATTAAATTTTATATATTTAATAGTAATATGTAATATATTTAGAAATAATTAAAATATTATAGTCAAAATTAAAAAATTGAAACAAACTTGTTATCAATTGAAAACGTTTAATTTTTTTATATAAATAAAAAAATTGATGTGGTAACAAAACTGACATCAACAATATGTTATAGTAATGTTATAGTAGCACCTCCACACTCGACTTTGACTAAAGTTAATGATGGAACATATTTGTCAAATTGAACATTTATACCAAAATTTTAAAAAAATAAACTAAATTTATAATTAATCGAAAAATTTTGATTTTTTTACATATTGAGAATATTTTTATTATAAAATAACAACGTTAATTTGACTAAATCTATCAAATCAAATGCGAAAAACTAATGTTTCAAATTTTGTCAGAAGGTAGAAATTCAAGTAAAGCTGTAGCTAATATATGTTTCCATCTCATTATCGACTTTCTATGTGGCAATTTTATATAGTAAAAATATTTAGCAAATTTATAATTCGTTATTTTTATATTTAAATCATAATATACAAAATATATGTTTTAAAATTATAGTTTAAAATAATAATTACTGTTTTGATAAAAAAAAAAGTTGATAATTTTTAAATATCATCAATATCGGTCTTTTTAAAAAAAAAAAAAATTATGTACCATAAAAATAAAAACTATATATAGTATTTTTTTCTTTAATAATAAAATGTGAGAATAAATTATATTTAATTTGAAATTTCTAATTGTTAAAGTAATATATTAAAAATTAAGATTAATTTTAATATCATTAAAATTTAAAATTAACCGCATATATTATATATATATATAAAAAAAAAGAGTAAAGCAATTATAAAACATACGTGAAATTCTTTGAATCTTGTCCTTTGATTTCGCTTATTTCCGTCAAAGCCTTGAGCCAATTCTTTGTTTCCTCTTCTTGAATGCGTTCTTTTGCAACGAAGGGAATAAAATTGTCCTCGAAAGGCCTCCTTTCAGAGAAAAATCTTGAGAGAAAAATCTTAAGCAATAATACAACACAACACCCATTTTGTTGCTCTCTTAATCCTTCAGAATAATATCTTTTCTCCAGGTCTTGAATATGCCCCGG
>CATIWO010470007.1:0-19979 GCA_949673435.1 Macaranga tanarius
TTAAGATCATGTGTATATGCTTGACGTACTCCTAGTTAATTATTTTCAATGGATGGTGTATGTTGATGATGATCTTATTGTCAGTGTGTTTAAGTATAATATTAATGAATGTATGGTGAGGTATTGATGTGTTTCGTTTACCGATCTGTCTTTTAATATACTACTTGATTTAAAAAGTGATTATTTTATGCTTGAATTCCTGATTATATAAGAGAAAGGTTAGTTAGTGATGTTATATAGATATTAATATAGCATATTTAATGAATACTGAAGTTTATTTAAATTCCTACTATTTCAGTAAAGAAATATGTATGAACAAAGGGGATTTTATGAAATGTTTGAACGAGTTAATGGATGTGGTTATTTTTGTTAAATTGAAATTTATTTGAATGTGAATAAACGTTTTGAAGTTCATTGGGTTCTTACTTTTAAAAATACTGGAAGTTGGTTTAAAGATTTCTTGTGATGATATTTTAAAATAATATTTTATTCCACTCACTGGGTAATTTCCTTTTGAAATTACTCACACTCGTTTTGTTTTAAAATTTTCAGCATAGGTGTTTGATATCTGCTTAGTCAGCAGCGAGAGATGGCAATGTCGTGGACCACGATAATATAGAAGATTGATAAGATGAAGATTTTTTTGAGATTTGTGAAGAATGAGAATAGAACTTATTGTTAGAGATGTAAATACTTTGAGATAGTTTTAAAGATTAGCATTTACGTATTGTAATATTATTGTTAAGAGATTCTTTATTATCATTAAGTCTTTAATCATGTTTATTAATGGAGTAAATAGAAGTGAGAGTGTGACATTGCCAGTCCTTGGCTGGTTCTAGAAACTGGCGACTGCCAGTCCTCTGTGCAGACTTCTTTTATATAAAAAAAAAATCTTATGCATTTAACTATACAATTGTTTCACTTGCTTGTATGAATGTAATGTACGATAAGCAATAAATATGTATGACATGTATTTATATTCATGTTATGATAAGTATTTTCCTTTGGATACGTATATGGGTGTGATTGAGGCCACGTATTGCAGGTCTCACACATAGTGTTGATATGATGCCATGTGTTCCATTTAATTTACATAGAATTTTTTTAAAATAAAATAATTTTTTTTGCCATGTATACTGCCACATAAGCTTCACATTATTTTTTTGGCCGGAAAATAGTTTTGGGGACTTTTATAGGACAAAAAATAAATTTTGGAGAGTTTTAAATGACGATTTAAAAGTTGAGCAGTATACTAGAATCTAGTAAATAACTTGGGTACCATGGATGAAAATAACCCCATAATGATAAGGCTTAACATATAATAAAATTTTGCTTGAATAACTATAATAAAAAAAAAATGGGGATAAGGTGCAAATTGTACCCTGAACTTATACCCAAAGTTTATATTGGACCTTAATATTTTTTTAGTCCCATTTGGACTTTAATTTCGTACAGTTCAGTCATATTAGACCCTTCTTTAAAGAATTATTGCAATTAAGTCCCAAAAATCAAATAAAAATTTAACTTTAATACCAATTAATAAAAATTAGTATGAATAAAAATAAAAATTGATAAAATTACTTTCAAAACATATATTTATGATATTTCTAAATTTTTTTAAGATTTTTAAATTTATAGGAATATATTTTTTTAATTTTTAAAAATGCAAATAAAAGTTAAAAAACTTTTTTATAGACCTAAAATTTTTTAAAAAATTTAAAATTTTTACAATCAAGTGATACACATTCAATAAAAAGGAATAAAAAATTTTCTATAAACTTATTAATTTTTTAAAAATTCTTAAAATTTTTGAAATTATTAAAATTTTCTATAGATTTAAAATTTTTTAAAAATTTAATAGGTATAAAAAAAAATTTAATTCTTTTTTTAATATATATCACTTGATTGTGAAAATTTTTAGGTCTATAAAAAATATTTTTTAACTTTTCTTTAAATTTTTAAAAATTTAAAAATTATATTTTTATAAATTTAAAAATCTTAAAAAAATTTATAGAAACATCATAAATATGTATTTTGAAATTAATTTCACAATTCTTATTATTTTTTGAACTAATTTTTATTAATTAGTGTTAAATTTAAATTTTTATTTAATTTTAGGACTTAATTGTAACAATTCTTTAAAAAAATGGTCAATATGACTGAATCTAACTAGATTAAGGTCCAAATGGGACCAAAAAAATATTAAGGTCAAATGTAAACTTTGGGATGAAGTTGAGGGTTCAATTTGTACCTTATCCCTAAAAAAATTGGTATTATTACGCAGATTAAATTGTGCATTAACATGAAAATTATGAACTTGTCTTATATTATATGTTGTATATAATTATACTAGGGATAACAACAAATTTAGTCCTATAAGTTATGGCCGATTTCCAACTAAGTCCTATAACATTTATTTTTTACAATTGAGTCCTATAAGATTTTTAAAAATTCACCGTTAGTCCTAGAGTGTTATATCTGACGGAACTCGTACACGTGGCTTGATTTATGCAGATGTGGAGGACTAACGGTGTACGAGTTCCGTTAGATATAACACTATAGGACTAACGGTGAATTTTTAAAAATTTTATAGGACTCAATTGTAAAAAATTAATATTATAGGACTAAATTTGTTGTTATCCCATTATACTATATGTATGTATAAAGTGGCGTCTGTATTGTCTTTATATAGGACTTGAAAACTCCATTTGTTTCGATTCATGCAAGTCCAAATTGGAAAGTATCTTTAAAATTAAGGAGTTTTGAAGATGCACCGGTGAAGCGACAATATTTATTTTATTTATTAACTTTTTTAGAAAACTAATCGAACTGATTATTTAAAATAAATTTAAATAATTTTAGTTTGAATTTTTTGATATTAAATAAATTTATTAAGAATTTTAAATATTTAAAAACTAATGTTATTGATTTATTTTGAAATTTAGGTTCTAAACCTACATACCAAACTATAAATATACATATAAATTTCAATATTTTAAAAATTCTGTTCTGTTTAGTTTAATTGTATTTTTTTACAATAAAAACCACAATTATATTTTGGTTCAGCTCGGTTAAAAACAGAATAATAATTTTTATAAATAAAATCGAACTGAACTGAACCAGTCAGTTCGGTTATTTGGTTATTTTTGCTCACCCATAGTTGTAAGATAATGTACACATAAACACCAAGACCATAAAAATTATAGGCTTATTGGTATCAAAAATTATAACATTTTCGACCTTTTGCATATTTATAATAAACTTTAAAATTTAACAAAATTAACTCAATTTAACATATTTTTTGCAATTTTAGCACAATTATAAAATTAAGCAGCTCTTTTATATGTGAAGGAGTGGTTCGATAATTATTTTTTAAAAAGTATTATAAGATATATAATCGAATTCTGCAATTGTTGATTGAAAAATTAATTTTTATTTGATTTAAAAGAGTGTAGCTGCTCCTATTATACAATTTATTGATATTTAAATCATCTAAATTTTCTATTAATAAAAAACCAGGCAGCCATTTTATCGAAAGAAAATAATTGAATTTTACAATTTTAAAATCAGCAATCTAAGGCTTGCATTTAGAGATTTAAAGGATGTGCATAGTAAGTTGCCAATGTTGATTTGGAAGAGAAATTTAAAAGAAAAAGAAAGGTTGGTCGTCAAGTTTATTCATATAATCTTTTTGAAAATAAAATTAATCAATTTTAAAATTATTTTAAATGCATTAATAAAATTTTTTAATAAATAACAAATATTCATTGAAAAATAAAAATAATTAAAAAAGAAAAATTTATAAAAAAATTTCAATGTACGTGGTATGTAAATTGATACATGTGATCTCTGTTTGTAAACTATTTTCAATTATTAAAATTTTAAGATAATATCATAGAAATCTTTTAAAAATCGTACTTATTTATCTAAAAAATTTCAAGGTGACATAATTTAAAAGATTTAAAAAATATGATTATAAGGAATGCAAAATTTTGTTAACCAAATGTAAAAAAATAAAAACTAAATAACTTGGAACTACATATATGAGTACATTTATTCTAAAAAAAAAAAACATTAACGACGAATGTTAGAATAGATAAAAATATTAAGAGTATATTTGTACATTTTTAAAAAATAAAAATATTAGTACATTTGTACATAATTTTGTCAATTGTGCTAATGCCAAAAATCAGTTGTCACTTGATAACATTTGGATGTATTACTAAACTATGATTGATATATAAAGAAAATATTTTTAGTCATTAAAGAAAAAGTCTAACCTAATTTGATTTTGTTTTTCTTTTTTATTTTGGCAATTGATAACCATTTGAAAAACAATTAATATTTTAAATTTTTTAAAGAAAATGAATACTCTATATCATGTAGTCAATCAATATTTAGATTATTTAAGCACTCTCATTAATAATAATTTGTTTTCTAAATTTATTTAACTTTAAAAGAATGTTTACTTTTTAAAATAATATTTTCTTGGAAGTAATCTAAAGAATTTTGTTTTGTTTGGATGTAAGAGATTTGATCATGGATTTAGGCTCCGTTTGTTTACGGAAAATATTCTTCCCGAAAATATTTTCCCTTATTTTCTAATGTTTGGTTACCAAAATAAAATAAGTCAAAGAAAAATAAGTTATTAGTCAAAGGAAAATAACTTAAAAATATGGGAAAACAACTTCCCATTTTGAAAACGGTAAGTTATTTTCCAAGACTTAAATGCTTATTAAATATAAAGAGAGAGAAAAAATAAAAAATAATGTTACCATTTATATGTAATATTGTATAATTTAGGAAAAAATCTATTATAAACTAAATACTAAAAATATTTTTTATCTATTTTTCTAGTGTTGTAGCCAAACATAAAAAAATATTATATTTTTCTGGAAAAATATTTTTTTTGGAAAATATTTTTCAAAAGACATAATATTTTCCGTAAACAAACGGAGCCTTAGATTACGATGAAATTTTTTATTTGAGAAATATATGGATTTGTATTAATGATAAATTGATAATAAATTTAAAATATTATTTAATGAGAATTTAAAATAACCTCTAGTTATATGTTATTTGACATAATTATATTTAAAACTTTAAAATCTAAAATTTCAAATCAAATATTCGGATTCAAATGCAAGGTTGTAGAACTTACAATTTAGAGCCTGTTTAGTTTAGCTGTTTGTATCAACTGATAGATATTGCAGTTAGTTAATGACTAATAGCTAATAAATATGAATTGTATAGTGAACTATTGATGTTAATATACCTAGTGACCATTGAGGGTGTATCTTATTTTTGAATATAATTTAATACATTTCTTAGAATATTTTTATAATTATGTAAATCATTTAAAAAATATATAGTAGTAAATAATAATTTATTATTTTTAATTTATTTGATATTAAAACTATTAATATAAATTTTTTTAAAGTTAGCTTTAAGATATAAATCTTAATGATAAATTTTTAAAAAATATATAAATAAAAATATTGTAATTATTTGATTACTAATTATAATTGAAAATAATATTTATTTATTATACATTATTAAAAAGTAAGTATATGCATTTAATTTGAAAAAAAGTTAGTTGTTATAAGTTCTTTTTAAAAAGGGTAATATAGTTAAAATAAAAAATAAATTTAAATAAGCTATTAGCTGATGAAAAATAATTTTAAAATAGAGTTAATCAAATTCATAATTGTTTTAGTTAAAAACAGTTATCAGCTACTAATTTGGAAATTTTACCAAAAAACCTATATTGTACCTGTTTGATAAAAAACCTCTATGAATACAAACTTAATTGAACTATATTAGAGATAATAGGTTTGATTAATGTCTCGTTAGCTTGTACTTATTCCTTGTGATTGTTTATCAATTTCTACATGATTTGGATGAGAATTATTTCATGTTGAGAATGATAATTGATTATAAGCTATTAATTAAAAACTCGAGAGAGCTTAATTAATATTTAAGATGCTTGAGTGAATGATTCATAAGTGGGTATGAGAGATTAGTTGCTAATTCAATTAGGGGGAGTAATTCTTAACACGTTTACTTTTATTAATATTTGTTAATTTAGAACTTATGATCACCTTGCTTAGAGTAGTTGTTAATAGTTCTGTTTGTCGAAATTTATAACTATCATTAGCTTTAAACAAGATAATAGTAGAATTGAGTGGTGATTAAATTGGTCAATCTCCGAGGGAACAATATCTTTTGTACTACTTGTAGACTCTGTGCCCTTGCGGAAATTTTACACCAAGTTTTTGGCGCCGTTGCTGGGGATTGAATTGATTTAACATTACTAGTGATTCTATTTGTCTTGGATTAAAGCATCCTTTTCTATTCTTTTGATTGTTTGCTAATTGTTGTGTTGTGTGTTCTTGCTAGGTTGGTGTATGCACAACACCCGCCATTCACATTTTGAGCCTTTGGTTTATATTTCAGAACTTACTAGTTTTAAGAGAGAAAATCGGAGGAGTTCAAAAGACACTTCTACCATGGCGGCGGAGCAAGAAGTCGAGAGAACTTTGCTTGATTTTGCTTTGCCGGGTCTTGGAGGAACACAATAGAGCATCACAAGGCCAACAATCCAAGCTAATAACTTCAAAATTAAACCTGCCCTCTTGTAAATGCTTCAATCGAGTGTGCAATTCCATGGCCTAGCCAACGAAGATCCAAATGTGCAGATAGCCAATTTTTTGGAGATATGTGACACCTTCAAATACAATGGAGTCTCGGATGATGCTATTCGATTGCGGTTGTTTCCCTTTACATTGAAGGACAGAGCTAAGGCTTAGTTGAACTCTCAACCACCTGCTTTTATTACCACTTGGGATCTCTTAGCTCGAGCATTCTTAGCCAAGTACTTTCCACCAACAAAAACAGTGAGGATTATCAAAGACATCACTTCTTTTCAGCAATATGACAATGAGTCTATGTATGAAGCTTGGGAACGGTTCAAGGAACTTCAACGGAGTTATCCCCATCATGGATTACCACGAGATGTTCTGATTCGCACCTTCTACAATGGTGTGACTCACTCTACTAGAGATACTATTGATGCAGCCTTGGGAGGATCTTTGATGAGAAAAATGGTGGAGGCCACTTTTGATCTTCTTGAAGAAATGGCTAATAATAATTGCTTATGGCCATCAGAGAGATTAAATCACCCAAAGTAAGGAGGCAAGATTGGAGTGGATATAGTAACATCTCTTCAAGCTCAATTTGCTTCTCTTTCAAAGCAGCTTAGTGATTTAAGTTATAAGACTCTTACTCTTTCTTCTTCATCTCAATTACCTTATGAACATTGTCATATGTTGGGTCACTTGAGCAATGAGTACACATTGATGAATTATGGCATGATGGGAGATAATAGCATGGAGCAAGTGAGTTATATGGGAAATCAATACTAACCAAAATAAGAGAATAATCCTTATTCCAGCACTTACAATCCGAGGTGGCGCAACAATCTAAATTTTTCTTGGAATCAAGGGAATATGGCGTCCCATGGTGCTTCTTCTAACATGCCAAGACAAGGTCCTCCAGGTTTCCAACAAGCTCCACCACAAGATAGATGGGCATCCATGGAAAATAAGTTGGACAAATTCTTTGATGCTGTCACTACAAAGATGACTACTCAAGATGAGAACCAAAAAAGAATGGAAGCCAAGTTTGATCAAATTGCCAAGAACCATTCTTCTTCTATTCACAACATAGAGGTGCAATTGGGACAATTGGCTACTACCCTAACTTCAAGGTCTCAAGGTAATCTTCTTTCCAACACCGAGACAAATTCTAGGGAGAATTTGAAGTCTATCACACTTAGAAGTGGGAAGGAAATTAATACGCAACTTGATGCCTCAAGTGTTGAGAAAGACCAAGGAGATACCAAAGGTCAAGACCTTGGTGAGATGGAAGTGATAATTCCCCAAGACTTAAACTTATCTAAGAAAGCTACACATAAAGCCGACTTGCTTAAAAAGCCAAAGTCTAAGGAAAAAACTCCTCCACTTTACACTCAAAAGGTGCTATTTCCATAAAGGTTGAAGAAGCCCAAGGACACTCAATAATTTGCCAAGTTTCTTGAGCTCTTCAAGAATCTCCACATCAAAATTCCTTTACCAGAAGCCCTTGCACAAATGCCTCTCTATGCCAAGTATCTCAAGGACGTCATTACCAATAGAAGGAATTGGGAGGAGCATGAGATGGTGTCTTTGAATGCCACGTGTAGTTCAATTGTGACAAGCTTCATTCCTTCTAAACTCAAAGATCCAGGGAGTTTTACTATCCCTTATCATTTAGGCAATAAAGATATTCCTAGATGTCTTTGTGATTTGGGAGCTATCATTAACCTAATTCCTCTATCTCTTTTCAAGGACATTGAACTTGGAGAAGTCATTCCCACTAACATGTCACTCCAATTGGCGGATCATTCTATCAAGAAGCCCTATGGAGTGGTAGAAGATGTTCTTGTGAAAGTTGATAAGTTTTTCTTTCCGGCTGATTTTATGGTGTTGGATTTTGAAGCGGATAGACAATGCCCTATCATCTTGGGAAGACCATTCTTGAACACCGCCAGGGCACTCATAGATGTACATAGTGGTAAGCTGACTTTGAGAGTTGAAAATGAAAAAGTTGATTTTCTCATGTCTGAAATGATGAAGCAACCTCATAAGGGAGAGATGTGCATGAGGGTGGAGGTTATTGATGATTGTGTAAGGGACCAACTTGAAGAATTGAAGCATGTGAGTCCCAAAGAACACTATCAAGGGTACATGGTAGAAGACTTAGAGGCTACAATTCAGAGCAATGACCTGGAATGTGAAGACCAAACCCACTATTTTACCTTTGAGAAACCTGAAATTTTAGTGAGGAGTGGCAATCCAACACCACCTTTAATAGACAAGCCTCCTAAACTTGAGCTTAAACCCTTACCTAACCATTTGAGATATACTTTTCTTAGAAAGGGAAACACTTTACCAATTATCATCTCTAACAAGCTCACCATCAAGCAAGAAGAGAGGGTATGTGAAGTGGTCAAGGGGAGAGCTAGAGCAATGGGTTGGCAAATTTCATATATCAAGGGAATTAGCCCCTCACTTGTAATGCACAGAATTTACATGGAAGATGGGCATAGAACTGTGATTGAAAGGCAAAGAAGATTGAATCCTTACATGAAGGAGGTAGTCAAGAAGGAGATAGTCAAACTTCTTGATGCTGGAATTATCTATACAATCTCAGATAATGCATAGGTAAGTCCCATCCAATGTGTCCCAAAAAGGAGTGGTATGACGGTTGTGGAAAGTAATGAAGGAGAGCTCATTTCCAAGAGAGTTGTTGATGGTTGGAGGGTTTGTATTGACTATAGGAAGTTGAACTCCGCCACGAGGAAAGATCATTTCCCTCTTCCTTTCATTGACCAAATACTCGAGAGAATTGCGGGACATGCTTTCTATTGCTCTTTTGATAGATATTCGGGCTACAATTAAATTTTCATTGCTCCAAAAAATTAAGAGAAGACAACCTTCACTTATCCATATGGCACTTTTGCTTATAGAAGAATGCCTTTTGGATTATGCAACGCTCCCGCAACATTCCAAAGATGCATGATGGCCATATTCTCCGATTTGATTGAAGACATAATGGAGGTATTTGGATGATTTTTTAGTTTTTGGTGATTCATTTGAGATGTGTTTGTTGAACCTTTATAGGGTGCTTAAAAGATGTGAAGAAACTAATCTCATCCTCAATTGGGAGAAATGTCACTTCATGGTGGAGGAAGGGATAGTTTTGGGCCATAAGATCTCTTGCAAGGGCATTGAGGTGGATAGAGCTAAAACTGAAATCATTGAGAACCTACCACACCCAACTACCTTCAAAGGCATTAGAGGATTTTTAGGCCACGCTGGTTTCTATAGGAGATTTATTAAGGACTTCTCTTCAATTGCTCGACCCTTGACAAATTTGTTGAACAAAGACGTCCCATTTGTGTTTGATGAGTCTTGTATAAGTGCCTTCAACAAATTGAAGCTTGCTTTGGTCTCCGCTCTAATTCTTTCACCTCCGGATTGGTCAATGCCATTTGAACTTATGTGTGATGCTAGTGACCAAGCCATTGGGGCTGTGCTTGGACAAAGAAGAGACAATAAACTCCATATTGTGTACTATGCTAGTAAGACCCTTGCTGATGCTCAATTACATTACACAACTACAAAGAAGGAAATGCTTGCTATTGTGTTTGCGGTGGACAAATTTTGAGCTTATCTATTAGGATCAAAAGTGGTGGTCTACACTGATCACGCAGCATTAAAGTATCTCCTTGCCAGGAAGGATGCAAAGCCTTGACTCATTCGGTGGGTTTTATTGTTGCAAGAGTTCGTCTTAGTGATCAAGGATAAGAAGGGGACTGAGAATGCTGTAGCTGACCATTTGTCAAGATTAGAAAGTCATCCTCACAATAATCAAGATGAGATAGAAATTGATGATAGCTTCCCCGATGAGTTGCTACTTGCTATTCAACATGTTGCTACTCCTTGGTATGCAGATTTGGCAAACTTCTTAACATGTGGGGTGACTCCTCCAACACTCACTCATCAATAAATGAAGAAGTTCCTGCATGATGTTAAATCCTATCTTTAGAATGACCCATTTCTATTCAAATGTTGCAATGATGGCATGATCCAACGGTGTATCCCGGACATGGAGGTATGTGATGTGCTCTCCCATTGTCATGATTCCTTGTATGGTGGACATTATGGCCCTACTAAAACTGCCTCCAGAGTTCTGGAATGTAGTTTTTATTGGCCCACCTTATTCAAGGATGCAAGGGAATATGTGTTGCGGTATGATCGGTGTCAACGCATGGGTAACATTTTAAAAAAGGATGAGATGCCTCTCACTACTATGCAAAAAGTTGAATTGTTTGATGTGTGGGGCTTGGATTTTATGGGGCCATTCCCCTCTTCTTTTTGTAATTGCTACATCTTGGTTGGGGTGGATTATGTATCCAAGTGGGTGAAAGCTATAGCATCACCTACCAATGATGCTAAGGTTGTCATTCGGTTCCTCAAGAAGCTATTCACTCATTTTGGAGTCCCTAGAGCCATTATAAGTGACGGAGGATCTCATTTTTGCAACAAATATCTTCAAACTCTCCTCACAAAATATGGTGCTCATCACAAGGTTGCCACTCCATACCATCCGCAAACTAATGGCCAAGCAGAAGTCACCAATCGAGAACTTAAAAAGATTTTGGAAAAGACGGTTAGTGCTTCACGGAAAGATTGGGCTTCCAAACTTGATGATGCATTATGGGCATACTGCACCACTTTCAAATCTCCAATCGGCCTTTCCCATACCACCTTGTCTTTGGGAAGGCATGTCACCTCCCCGTTGAGTTGGAGCATCAGGCTTATTGGGCTATCAAGTTACTCAATTTTGATGAGAAGGCATGCGGTGAGAAGCGAATGTTGCAACTGAATGAACTTGACAAAATTTGAATGCAAGCCTACGAGAATGCAAAAATGTTCAAAGAGAAAACCAAAAACTGGCATAATCAACACATCAATCATAAAACTTTTCATGTTGGTACTCCTGTGCTAATGTTTAATTCTCATTTGCATCTTTTTCCAGGAAAGCTCAAATCGAGATGGAGTAGTCCATTCACGGTACTCAAAGTTTTTCCTTATAGGGCCTTAGAACTCAAAAATGAAAAGGGCAAAATTTTCAAAGCTAACAGGCAAAGGTGCAAGCCATACTTTAGGGGCATTCTACCAAAGGAGATGGGTGTTTTCAAACTTCACAACTCCCTTTCTTTTTCATCGGTTTGAGTTTCGATCCCTCGTTTAAACATATATATCTATATGTATAGGTATGTACTCATTTATCTAAATATATATACACACACACACATATATATAATGTTTACGTCTATTCTTTGTTTTAGGTGTTTCTTTCGCATTTCTTGTTAATTTCATTATTTAATTTCTTTTTTTAAAAAAAAATTTACTGCCGCAAGGCACTGGTGCTCGCCTAGAGGTCTGCCTGCGAAGCAGGCCTAGCGCTCACCAGCACCAGGCCCGGACGCAGCTGCGTCCCTACTTCTGGCGAGTGCCAGGAGCGCCCCAGCAGGCCTTGCCTACGAGGCAAGGCTGGCGAGCGCCAGCTCCTGGCGCTCACCAGGCCTGTGAGGCAGGCAAGCGCCCTGCGCCTGGCTCTCGCCAGGCGCCCTAGTTCCCCCCCAGCCTGCGTGCACAGGCTAGCGATCGCCAGCTGTGTGCAGCAGCAGTTCAAAAAAATAATAATTTATAACTCTTCAGTTCTCCCTTTCCCCCATTTCATTTTCAAATCCCTAACCTTATTTTCCCCATTTTCCTTCTTCTTCCTTTCAAAGTCCTTCCCTTTTCCCTCTACTCATCTTCTTTAACATTACATTAATTCCATTTCATTCTCACTCTTTTCATTCTCATTATTCATTCTCTCATCCGTCATTTTCATTGTCTCATTCTCATTCTCCATTTTCTCTCTCTACCATGCCTAAGCAAAAGCAAAGAGCCAAACGGGGCAAGCTTCTAATGGAAGAGGAGGATGATGAAATGGTTCCACCATGAGGTACTTATAACTAATCGGCCGACTATGGAGCTCTATTTCCGATCTACTCGCCTTCCGAAGGTATTAGGTACAATTTCCTTCTCCAAAAACAATCCTTTGCCACTTGCAAATATATTGATGATGATATTTTAGAGGCATTGCAATTGAAGCATGAAAAAGATGATTTATGTGCTAGATTAGGATGGTCCAAATTTGTGTCTATGCCATATCACTCTTATAGGAATTTAATGCTCGAATTTTTTACTACACTCAACCCCATTGATGATTCCTATAAGAAATTTGCATTTATATTGGGGGGTAGTGATTATACCTTGGACTATGACACAATGTTTCGCGCCTTTAGGTTTCCCAAGGGCGGTGTGTGTTCTTCTCCATCTAAATACAATGCCAAGGACTTTTGGGCTTATCTCACTGGAGGGGATGTTTTGAAAGTCAATCACACATCCCCTAAGGGCCTCATTGTTGACCCTGCTTATTTAATTGTGCATAAATTTACGTGTATGGCCATTTTTGGGAAGGTGGAGAGTAACAAAATCTCCCATCAAGAGTTGTTGATGTTATGGTGCATGCACTTAAAAATACGTATTTCTACCACCTATTTTGTGTTGCACATACTGTGGCAGGTTGTACAATCAAAAAAGACCGCTCTTGCAATGGGCCACATTGTCACCGGTTTGACCCTCCACTTCCGTGTATTTGACCCCAAGATCACAGAAATGGAGCACATTGAATTCGGTCTCATTAACAAGCAGATGCTGATCCGAGCGGGTATCATTAATTCTGCCAATGTGCTGTGTGCTCACACAAACTGGAAATGCTATCGCCTCAATCAACCTACCACTGGTGCATCTGCCAGTGCTTCAGCAGCCAACATCCCTTTTTCCCCTGTTCATAAAAATGATGATGATAATGTCGAGCCACCTCCCGAGCCTCAAGGATGGCAAGCTATGCTGAGTCGTTTTGATGCTTTTGAGAATCGTATGAACCAGCGTTTCGACACCATTCAACAAGATATTCAGCGCAACCATGATGATCTTTCTCAAGAGATTCAGAACATCTAAAAGGAGCAATATTACCATAACTACAAGCTTCACCACTTCATTGAGATGTCCGGAATCAAAGTGCCTTCTCCAACTCCTTCACCACCCGATTCCCCTTCAGGGAAGTCCTAAATCACTTCTTTTTATTTTATCTATTTTGCATTTTAGTTCCTTTATGTGTTTTGTTTTGTTGCATTTTGTGTACACCCACACATTGAGGACACTGTGTCCTTTAAGTGTGGGGGAATTTTGGAGATGCACTATAGTTGTTCATGTTCATAGTACAACATAGTTTTTGATGCATGTTCATGATGCATGCCATTTAGTTTAGAATTAATTATAGTTTAGTATAATTGTGCATTTTCATGTTGTTTAAAATTAATTATAGTTTAGTATAGTTGTGCATTTTTATGTTGTAGGTGAATGCCTTTGATTGATGCATAATCAAGCTTCTTCAAGTGAATTTTTTGCAATTCATCAAGGTCATGAGCTATGCATATAGGAATTATTTTTCTTAATCATGCATTATAATCTTTGTTTAATGTTGAGTTCTAGCTTTAAAACCTAATTAATGGCTTAAGGTTGAGGATTTTATAGTTTAATGAACTTAATGCTTAGTTGCCTAATATAATTATGAATCATGCAAGTTTAAATTGAGAAGATTTAGAAGTAGAGAAAATGTGTTTATGGTATATTTATTGAGGTGATGCCATCATTGATCAAAAAAAAACCAAAAGGTGAGATGGAGCGTAAAACGCACTCACCAAAAGTGAGATGGAGCGTAAAATGCACTCGCATAGTTTAGAATTATGTATTTAGGCTTAACCTTGTTTTGCTTGTTATTTCTTTCTTAATTTTTAGCTTGCAAGTTCATGTTTGTGAATTGGTAAATGAGCTCTTCACTTGGTAACAATGCATCCTCAATCCTTGAGTCATTAATTTTGTTTTAAGTGTGAGCTTGATATTAATAGAAGAGTATGTTATGTGTTTGAGTAAAAATGGCCAATATGTGAAATTCTTGATGTTGATGAGTTGTTCTAGCATTTTGCTTGAGGACAAGCAAAGATTCAAGTGTGGGGGTATTTGATTATGCTCAATCATTCATTAGTTTAAGTGCATTTTAGTATACATTCATGTAGAAATTTAGGTGATTTAGAGTACTTTCATGTCTTTAATGTGCTGTCAGTTGTGTAGGAGCAAGAGGAAGCGAGAGTAGTCGAAAATGGAATAAAGAAGCATCGTTCAATAAGTGTCCTAGCTATAAACTCGGACTGGTGCTCGCCATGCTCTGGCGAGCGCCAAAGCAGTTGCCTGCAAGTGTAGGACTAGCGATCGCCAGAATCGAACTTGATGCTGACAGCTGTAATTTTTTGTACGTGAAGGCAATCCGAAGGGCAATCTAAGGGGTTTCTAGAAGAGAATAATGAGGATATACATAAAATTAGGGGGAGAGAGAAAGGGGATCTTTTTGTAGGGGGAAAGAAAATTCTAGAGTTTTGGAGAGAGAAAGAAGGCAAGAAGGGAAGAGAGAGAAGGAGGAAGAAAATTACCATTGAAGATCTCTAGTTTTGCTCTTTCATCTTAATCTCTACCTTATTCTTGTAATTAATTATAGATTGTTATTACCTTGGATTGATTTCATTTTGATTTGAGCCATGTTAGGCTAAGAATCTTGTGTTAAGGGTTATGAACCCTAATTGATTTAGCTTAAATTCAAGTACCCATTATTGATCATTCATTGTGTTCATTGAGCTTTTACTTATTGTTATTGAATAGCTTCAATATCATATTTTAGTTGAATCTATGCATTGAGAGATGGTGGATTTAATAGATCTATGAATACAAACTTGATTGAACTATATTAGAGATAATAGGTTTGATTAATGTCTCGTTAGCTTGTAATTATTCCTTATGATTGTTTATCAATTTCTACATAATTTGGATGAGAATTATTTCATGTTGAGAATGATAATTGATTATAAGCTATTAATTAAAAACTCGAGAGAGCTTAATTAATAATTAAGATGCTTGAGTGAATGATTCATAAGTGGGTATGAGAGATTAGTTTCTAATTCAATTAGGGGGAGTAATCCTTAACACATTTACTTTTATTAATATTTGTTAATTTAGAACTTATGATCACCTTGCTTAGAGTAGTTGTTAATAGTTCTGTTTGTCGAAATTTATAACTATCATTAGCTTTAAATAAGATAATAGTAGAATTGAGTGGTGATTAAATTGGTCAATCTCCGAGGGAACAATATCTTTTGTACTACTTGTAGACTCCGTGCACTTGCAGAAATTTTACACCAATTACAATTATAAATGAAAATTATTTTCTAGTTATATCATTAAAGAATACACTTAAAAAATATTAAATAAATAAATAAAAATAATAAAACTTTTATTTAAAAAATAATATTAGTAAACCGAAAAATCAAACTAGTTTGGTTTGATTCAACTTGTTTTTTGTCCATAATTGTTTTGGTTTTGATTACTCATTTTCAGCAAAATCAATTAATTGTTTTTTTTTAATTCGATTTGGTTTTGAACCAAAATCGACCGTCACACACCCTTACTCTTAATCTATTATTTTTTGATAGACCTAAAGGGATGTGTCAAAAGAATGAGAAACACAAAATAAGTGACTGGATTCTTTTTATATTAAAAAGATTATATGAATTTTTAAGTAATAAATCAAAAATAATTAAAATTCAGAATAAATGCAACTTTTTGTGCATTTGAGGAAAGAAATCATAGAAAAAGATTTAACTAAATAGTGCTGACAATCTGATAAAAGGGTGAATAAGGGGGGAGATCCAAAGGAGAACACTCCTATGAACTCAAGTGATGAAGGGTAAGAAATCGCTCTTGAACCCGACCTAAAACTGACCCCAAATATTACCTATTTTATTAGATGATTCAGCCCAAAAAAAAAAAAGGGTTCTGCAGAACCCTTTTAGAATCAGCCCTGAAAAGCCCTTCCCTTATAGAATAATATTGGGAAAATGTACATTTTTGCCCTTAATGTTTATAGGGAGGAGCAGATTGGCCCTCAAATATTTTCTTGTCTTATTTAGGCACAGAGTTTTGAGAAAGTAACTATTGGAGCCCCTCTGCGGTTAGGACTTTTAACGGAAGTTTTAGTCTGTTACTCGCCATCTTCTTCTTCAGTTTGTTTCTTCTTCTTCTCTAATTTCTAGTGTATAAAACCCCAAAAAAATCAATTTTTAACATTAATTCATCAACAATTATTAGTTATTCTATCAAATCTCTTTTATCTCTGCAAACCCCACTTTAGAATCTTGAATTCTTGATGTTTTTGTTCACTAGAATCTTGAATACAATGAAGGCAAAGAAGCAGAAGCAGAGCATGATATGTTATTGCAATAATTAAAACAACAACAATAGCAATAGAAGCAACTGAAGTAGGAAGAGTTTTTGTTTTGTACATTCAACATCTGCTCATTAACTTCTTTTGTGCTCATCTTTCAGCTAGAATGGCCATAATCAGCTAAAAAAAACTGGAAACAAAATGGAGCTTAAAAAAACAACCAAAAAAATCTCCAGAAATCGCCTCACCAACACCAAGAGAGAAAAAAGAAATGGTAAAAAGGATAAAAAGGCAACGGTAGTTTTCAAAGAAAAGCATAAACAAACGGAACATTTACGCAAGCGGTTCCTGTTTTCCATTTTTTTAACTCTCTCACACACTACTCTCACCAAAAAAGCAAAGGAAAGAAACTAATACAGAAACTTCACGCTTAATGAACACAAAGCGACAACAACAACAGCAATAAAATTTCAAATTGGCCATGAGGAAGTGAAGACGAGGGAATGGAATGAGATTCATTGCAAGTTTTCTCATATCAGAGTTCAATTGGCCAGGGAACCTCAGGCAGCATGTAACTTTTTTTTTTTTTTTGTATCAGGTGCATTGAAAACACTCAAATATATGCAAATAGAAAAAAAGAAGAAAAACGATTACCGAGTAGTTAGGAAGCTAGTGAAAGTGAAACTAAAGTTCGTCTAAACCAGGCTGATCGGTGACGGCATCACAATCATGAAGGTTGGTGGATACGATGATATGGAGAACAATGCGGCGGTGGTGACAGTTATATGAGGAAAAAGAACAAAAAAAAAAAAAAGAGAATGGTGTATGATTTTTTTGATTTTTACTTGAGTCGAATAAATTATTGGATTTTTATTTTAATTCATTGAGCGGTGAGAGAAGAATTAGAATTTGATATGGATTTTGCTGCCTTGAGTTGAGATAAAGAGTGTATCCAATTGAATTTGTTGTTTTTTTTAATTTTTTATTAATTTTTTTATTTTTTATTTAAAATATTAAAGAGTTTGACTTTATATCAGTTCATGAATGCCATATAAGCATTCACAGACGGACTAAAACGTCCGTTTAAAATTCAGTTATATAAAGCGCTTAAATAGTTGATTTTTCCAATTTTTGTGCTTAATTGAGCCAAGAATTTCTTTAAGGACACATCTGCACTTTGCTATAAACATTAGAGGCAAAAATGTACCTTTTCCCAATAATATTTGAAGCAGAACCCTTTCAGATCAGGCCTCAAAATACCCTTCCCCAATAGAATGAGTACCATTGTTTGGTTATTTGCTAAGCTTTTCAACAAATCTCGAGATTCATGGTTTGCCAGCAGTCCAGAGTTTCTGGAACAAGCATCATCCATAAATTGCCTACTTACTGGACTGACTCTCTCTCTCTCCATTCACATTTTCAGTGGCTCAAAACATTTCAGAACTAAAGAAGACCTAGAATATGGCATTAGAAACTTGGAATCTAAGATCTAGATACCAAAAAGTAAAAATAAAATAAAAGGTAAATTCAAGGAACAAATTAAATAATGACATTAAAGTTCGTATATTCCAAATTCCCTATCACAGAGGATCATGAAGGATGAAACTAATAATATACAAACTTTTGAGCTGTTAGCATGTGACGTATACAAAAGTCTATTGGAATCATACCCAATTATCCAGTTAGTATTTGATAACATGGTGGCGCAACCAAAGATCATACATGACCATATGGAATGCATCATATTTGATTGGAGGTGAATTCCACTGGAAGTGCTTCTGGACCTAATAAAACATGTCAATTAGAGATTATCATCCACAGCATATCACTATTGGTGAAACATAAGTTGTTAATGCATCCAACTCCATAACAAAAATATTCCTCAACACACGAGCAAATTTTTAACTCAGAATAGAAATGCCTACCTCAACTAAATTCCTATGTAGTGCAACAAATTCCTCGTCAGATATATCCTTGAGAACTTGCTTGAGTTGGTACACATCTTGTTCCTTCAGTATGACGGAAAATTTTCGCCAATCAAGAATGTCATTGAACGGAAGATCATAGTAGTTGGATAATATAACTGCGAAAGAAGTAACAAAACAATGCAGGTTATTAACTTTCAAATCGTAAAGACGAAGCCAAAACCTCAATTGAAGTGCTGCAATTCCACATGCAAAACAGACAGGTTAACGACTACGAAGTTTCTAGAGTCACTCAACATGGTGCCAGAAATTTTGCAACTCCACCAACATTGTTATTCTACTGTGGAAACATAGATACATTGTTAGACCTTGACTACAGCAAACAACTAGACTTATGAGTGAGCTGTTTCTGATGCACTAGTGCAAAACTTGTGCCTCTTTCATGATAATTAAAGAGATAACTAAAATATAGCTTTTTTCTATTTTCTTTGAAAAGAATTGGGCACTATCAGTAATGATGATCATGTGACCTTCACTTCTTGCTATCACCTACAGCGATTCAAGGTTCTCAATACACCTCAAATACATATGAAATGATAAGAGGTAAGGCTAAAAGAATTCACATGGTGCACTGAGCAAGGTGTTGCAAGGGCCAGAACCAGTCATTCTAGAGGTCAAGCACCATAACTGCTAACCACCAGTTAAGTATCTATAAAGCAAAGAGAAATTGAAAGGAAATAATGTAAAGGTTCTTTTCATTATTGAGAAGGGTGAATTGGTAGGGTCAGGTGGTGGGAGTTATTGGGAGAACTTGAGCTAGAGATGCAAAACATTAACATCATCATCTGAGATGTAAAAAAAACATAGCATTTGCAAAAATTACCAGGAATACATCCATAATGGATTGAATCAGCTATGCGAGCACTGTTGACCTGAGAACCACCAGGGCATATGCAGAATTTAGTCCTGTAAAATCTCTTTTGATAGACAAGATGTCCAGTAGCTCTACTTATTCTGTTGTTTGAAATATCAAGTTCTGTATCATTCTCCCAAACACGT
>CATIWO010470057.1:0-30881 GCA_949673435.1 Macaranga tanarius
AAGGCTATAGGATCCACTTCTATTGATTTGCATTATCATATTTTGTTATTGGATAATGTATTGTATGTACCTAATACCTTTAAAAATATTATCTCTATCTTTATTTTGACTAGTAAGGGTTATGAATTGCTTTTTGGTAGAGATGTATGTAAAATTTATTTTGGAAATGAATTGATTGACATAGGTTGTGTGATACATGGTTTATATTATGTTGATAATATGTTTAATAACATTGAGCCTCAATCTAATATGAATGCAATGTTAATAGAAAATACATCTAACTCTAAATATCTGTGGCACTTGATATTATGTCATATTGTAGAAGATAGGATGATGAAGTTAGAAAGGATATGAATCTTGAGCAATCTTGAATCCGCATCCGATCCGACTTGTGAGGCTTGTCTTCAAGGCCAGATGACAAGATCACCATTTGTTGGACAAATGGCAAGAGCCAATGATATGTTGGAAATCATATATAGTGATGTATATAGGCCATTTAAGGAAATGACTAGAGGTGGCTTCTACTACTTCATTACCTTTATATATGATCTATCAAGGTATGGGCACTTATTTCTTATAAAAAACAAGAGTGAATCCTTTGAAAAGTTCAAGGAGTTCAAAGCCCAAGTAGAGAACCAAACCAAAAAGAATATTAAAACTCTTCGATCAGATCGAGGAGGTGAATACTTAAGTATCGAGTTCATTGAGTTCCTTAGGGAACATGGCTTTGTATCACAGCTCATGCCACCTGAAACACCACAATTGAATGGTGTATCTGAGAGACGTAATTATACCTTATTGGATATGGTACATTTTATGATGAGCTACATTGATATTCTCATATCACTTTGAGGTTTCGCACTCCAAACGGCTTGCCACATCCTTAATCGTATTCCATCCAAGTCCGTATCTATCATACCATATGAGATTCCATGTATGCTAACCAAGTCTGGACACTTGTTGATCCACCTGAAGGTATTATACCTATTGGGTGTAAATGGATGTTCAAGTGAAAGATTGGTACAGATGGGAAGGTAGAGACCTTCAAAGCTAGGCTTGTAGTGAAAGGGTTTTGCCAAAGGTAAGGGGTTGACTATGAGGAGACCTTCTCACCGGTAGCCATGCTTAAATCCATTTAAATTTTTCTTGCTATTACCGCACACTATGATTATAAAGTTTAGCAAATGGATGTCAAGACCGCCTTTCTTAACGGTTATGTTGAGGAAGACATTTTCATGGATCAACCTAAGTGTTTTGAATCCGAGAAAAGCTCGAAAGTGTGCAAGCTTTATAGATCTATCTATGGTCTAAAACAAGCTTCGAGGAGTTGGAACCATCATTTCGATGAGGTTATCCATTCTTATGGTTTTATTAAGAATGAGGACGAGCTATATGTTTATAAGAAGGTTAGTAGGAGCCAAATCACTTTCCTTGTCTTGTATGTTGATGACATACAGATTGGGAACGACATCGGTATGATTACTTCTATGAAAGTATGGCTATCTAAGATCTTCTCGATGAAAAACTTAGGAGAGGCTACCTATATTCTCGGGATTCAAGTCTATGGAGATAGATCGAAGAGAATAATAAGCTTATCTCAAAGTCTTTACTTAGAAAATGTGTTGAAGAGGTTTAACATGCTTGATTCTAAAAGAGGATTGTTATCATTTAGGCATGGTATCCACCCTTCTAAGACGATGTTGCCCAAAACATCTGAGGAAATGACAGAAATGGCCAAGGTTCCTTATGCTTTGGCTATAAGAAGCCTAATGTATGCTATGTTATGTAAGGCTGTGCATCTGTCGGTTTCAGTCGGTTCGGTCAAAGAACCCCTAAAACCGACCAAGGAAGAATTTTGACTGAAACCAAACCAAACCAGAGGAAAACCGAACTTAATCGAACCAACTCAATTCGGTTTGGTTCGGTCGGTTAACCAATTTTTTTTAAAATAAAATTTTTATTTTTTATTTTTTATTTTTTATTTTTTAAGCCTATTTTTTTAATTATATAACTAAAAAAATATTTTTTATTTATAATTTTAATATTTATTTAATATTTTTATAATAAATATTTATGTGAGTCGGTCGGTTCGGTTAGTTTTTCAACTTGAAAACTGAAACCAAACCAAACCAATCGGTTATATATTTTCAAAAACAAAACTGAACTGAACCGAACTAGTTGGTTCGGTTTTTTTTGCTCACCCCTAATGTTATGTACGAGGCTAGATATTGTCTATACTATTAGTGTGGCTAGAAGGTTTCAATCTGACCCAGGCTTGGAGCATTTGGTGGTAGTTAAGGCTATCTTTAAGTACTTGAGAAGGACTAAGAATTTAGTTTTAACTTATGGAGGAGGTGACTTACAACTTACGGGCTTCACAGATTCTGACTTCTAGTCAGATGTGGATGGTAGAAAGTCTATCTCTAGGTTTATCTTTATCTGTAATTGAGGTGCAGTGAGCTGAAAGAGTTTTAAGCAGAGTATCATTGTTGATTCTACTACAGAGGCCGAGTAGATAGACTCATCGGATGCTGCTAAGGAAGTTGTTTGGATTCAAAAGTTTATCACTGAACTGGGACTTATTCCTTCCATTGAGTCGGCAGTCCCTCTCTTCTGCGAGAACAATGGAGCCATCACTTTAGCAAATGAATCAAGGTCTTACAGAAATCCAAACACATCGAAAGGTACTATCATGTTATCAGGAAACTTATTAGGAAGGGCGATGCGCTTGTGTAGAAGGTAGCCTCATCCAAAAATGTGGCTGATCCACTCACTAAAGTACTTACACAGCTACAGTTAGACCACTATCTTGAAAAGATGGGTCTTAGATGTTGTAGCCAATAACACTAGTGTAAGTTGGAGATTGTTAGTGTAGATGTGCCCTAGGGCCATTAATATATGTAGACATTGTATATTTATCCCTATGACAATAATATATTTATTTAAATGAAGTGTTAAGTTTATTTGAGTATTTACCCTTAGTATAATGTTAAATGAGTTTATTATCAAGAGTTGATAATATGAGTGACAAACTCATTTAGTACATATACTATAAATGTTCATAGTCGTTAATTAATATAAGCATAGTATTAATCCCTAGACTATTACCTCTGTCTATTTTCCTTAATCGGTATATAATATCAATAGTGGGAAGTAGTGAGTCTTATGCTACTTAATATGAGATATCAGAATAGACATATGGATACTCATATGATGGGTGGATCAAACTGTGACGTAAGATTTGTGATTGCATGGATATTCACTTATGTCAACAATTACAATTTTGGACATAATGGTGCATATGGTCCTTTGACCTGAGGCAACATAGTCATCCACATATGGTTGGTAGAGTTTGTTACAGCTTATATACCTATGCTAGCCACGTGTGCGTATATGGCGTGTGGTGGCTCTAGTTGGTTATAAGTATGGATGAGTGATCGGCCAAGATGGAATTCATTACCTGAAGTGAACCGGGATAAGATCCTATGCTATCTAAGTTGTTCTTGATAAATAAGTACCTGGCCAAGTCAAACTTGACTTACCCTAAAAGAGTTTCGGTGTTAGAAAAGAGTTTCTAGTAGTAATCGTATTTTATCAAGAATTAAACTTAAGATGAGGTTATATGATTGAGGCAATTACAGTTTAACTAAACCGTGACTCTAGCCAATATTGGGATCTTGTAATGAAGGGACATTTAGTGCATAGTAATTATGCTCTATAGTTCTTGTGGATCTACATAAAGCATTCATTTCTATTTGGGTAGTCGTGATATCTATGCTGGGGGTCACTCACGACTTATGGGAACCAAATGTGATTGATTGGGATTTTCGCATTTGGTATAGAAATATATTTCCATAATATTAAGTGTTAATATTATTTTCCATTGCCATTTAGAATTGAACCTAGTAAGTTACACACACAATAGTTGCACTTATAAAGACTAATATTAATTTGATTATTAATTAAAGAGTTTAATTAATTAATTAAATTAATTCGATTAGATTTACGCCTATGCGGGGATCTAGCATATCCCAAAATCTAAATTCAAAAATTAGAACTTAATTGTAATTAAATAAATATTAATTTGGATTTAATTTAATATTTGATATTACTGGATTAATATTTGCCTCCTAATATATTTCTATATAGGCCATGAGATGTATCTTGTATATTGACAAAGATGGACTTATAATGGACTTATGCATGGGCTTTATTTAAAGAGTTTAAATTAGCCCATGAAGTTGTCTTATGGTATATAGTGGGCTTTTTCTAAGTGTAGAGAAGCCCATATGCCCATAACCTTAGCCCAAATCCATTAAGTATTAATGATATCAAGACTAAGATTATCTACATAACCAAACACAACCCACTCACTAGCAAAGCAAAGCTATGCATATATATAGAGTGTGAGACACTCAATCTATCAAATGCATGCAGCTTGAGTGTAAGACACTCAAGCTATAGCATTGCATGTAACTTAGTAGAGAGTGTAGAGACAATACACTTATGATATTTCGCACATTTGAGAGCTAATTTAATATTCTTACAAAAGAGAGAAAAAGGCTAACGAGTGTCTTCTTTCTTCTTCTTCTTCTTCTTCAATTGTAGAGAATACCATTATACACAAGTATTGTGTTCTTTCAAGTCTAGGCCATTGTTGTACAAGGGTTGTATAAGTTCAAGTTCATCATCCATTGAAGGTTAATTCCTTTGTTCCATACATCCAAGCTTGGAGAAGTTCTTGTAAGAACCTTGGGTCTAAAGAAGAGAGGCTTATGGCTAGAGCTTCACCATCCTTGGAGGTCTTCCTTGTGCAATCCGTGTGTTTTAAGCTAGAGGCTTCATATTTAGGGAGCTAGAAGCTTGTAGATTAATATCAACCAAAGCTTATCAAGAGTGCTACTAACTTAGAGTTTTGTAAGTGTTACCAAACTCTTAGTTAATAGGTCTTTTGTTTTTGATAACATGACTTGGTTGTTTGTTGTATGAATATTGCCCTTAATGCATGTTTAGCTATGTAAGAGTGCATGTGATATGATCTATAGGCATGGATGTGTGTTATGTTTAATGCAAGTATTGCATGTAATCAAAAATTTAAAATTTTGTATGTTTTTAGTTGCCTATGAAATACATCCCTTCACGGTACCAATCAGATCCAAGCCACATTGTACAAGAGCCAGAGATAGAAGTTTCCGAGACGCTAACATATGTGGAAGAACTAATTGAAATTTTAGATCAGAATGTGAAGCAATTGAGAAATAAAAAAATACCCATAGTGAAGGTAAAATGGAGTCATTATTCTTCTAGAGAAATAATATGGGAAGTGGAAGAACATATGAGACAAAAGTATCCATATTTATTTCCTAGAAGTGGTGAGTAAATTTTGAGGATGAAATTTTTATTAAGGAGGGGAGAATTGTGACACCCGCATTTTAGATGCACTGTTCATGCATTGTATATTTCATATTTACATACAGAGTAGAGTCATGGATTTCATCTAAGTGTGGGTATATGCATGTTGGTAGAGAGAGACTTATTTATAAGAAAAGTTCGGACTAATTTGTCACAATAGGAAGTTGTGGATTATTAGGTAATAATCCTAGTTTATTAAGGGGGTAAAGAGTTATTATTATCAAGATTATTAGTATTATTTTATTTGGTGATAAATTAGCATTTATTAAGGGAGACACCTAAGGCTCTACTCGGTGATTTGCGATAGGTGTATGTGTGTATGTGAGTGTATATGTGTTTGTAAGTTGTAGAGAATTAGTTGAAGGAAGAAAAGAGTGAATTCTTGATATAGCTTTGGGAGATTTTGATCTTTCTCTACTCATCTAGCATTATTTTGGGAAACTTTAGAAGATTTATAAGCTATTAGAGTATTATTTTGGTAAGCAATGCATTTATTTTTGGTTAATTGAATTAGGTTTTGTTTGATGTAAATTCATGTTCTATTTTCATGTTGTATTAGTCCTAGTGTTTTTATCATATCTTGAGTTGTAGAGCTCTGATTTGAGCAAAGGTGGATGTTCTAAAAACTTTAGAGAGTTGTGACCCTAAGCTGTATTTGCTGTTAAAGTTATCTAGCAAGGCTCGACATTTTTTTACTTTTATTGTCAGTCTTGTTTTACCCAATTTTAATCAAAAATCCATAATAAATTCTATACATGTCTGAATTGAGAAATTCAAATTTAATTATTAGTAGACTCATATGACTAGCTTCAGTATTATTTTCATGGTCATTGTACTTGTGTGTAAATTATTTTGATACATTGAACATTGAGCATAGAGTTGTACTTAGTTGCATTTAAGTGCAAGTGTCATGTTTGCTTTATGAATTGATGTATGAATTATATGTAGGAATTAATAAGGATAGAAGAGATACCAATCACTAGGAGAGCTTTGCATTTGAAGGAGTTGGAAGCACTTTTGTATAAGTAATTATTAATATAATGAATATATATATTGATTCTCTAGAATATGGAAATAATATTGCTATGAATGAATTGGGCAAATTATGCAATGTGGTATGAAATGGTCTATATATATATATATATCTTGATTTGTGAGAATGTTGAATCGTGATGGAATGAATTGATGGAAAGTGATGTTTGATTGTTGAAATGTGAATTGTGTATATTTATGTGGATTTGATTGTTGGTAAGGAAATGTGAGGATATGTGTGATAGTGGGGCTAAGATGGGTAGATAGCCTCCACTGATTGTGAAATATGAGACTGAGCCAGGCGGATAGTCTCAGTAGTGGTCACATGTGAAAATATGAATTATGAGATGGGTAAGCTGAGCCGGGCATATAGCTACCTAATAATTTATATATGAGAATGTGAGGATGTGAGAATTAGGACACAGTCGGGCGGATAGTCTCAGTATGTGAGCACTTGTGAGAAATGCACATGTGAGGAGATTCCGGCCGGATACCAAACTATACTATTATAATATGATGAAATGAGTTTTGGTTTTATATGGTGATATGTGATTATTATTTTACGTAACTGATATATGTATGAATTGGATGTATGAGAAACATCTATAAAGATAAGTTGAATCTTGTATACTTTGCGTATATATCTGGTATATGATTTGTACATGTTTTACATGGTATCTATAAATGTTTGATATGTGTTAGGAATTAAAAAGTTATAACTCTTGTTTGAACTTAATCTATTGAATCTTTGTCATATGTTTGGCTTAATTAGTTCTTAAGAAGTGATATATGCATAGTTATATTAGTAATTGTTTATTGAGTTGCAAGCTCACCCATTTGCAACTATTTTTCAAGAAGTAGGTAGAAAGAGCTAGAAGCTTGCTTAGTTAGTGACTTCCGGAGATTTGAGGTGTGCTTGGTGAAACCATCTCCCATCCTAATCGTCATGCATCATTCGCATTTTATATTGATGCTATTAATATTTGGATTATATGAAATGTTTGTGTTAGGAATGTATTATGCAATATGCATATGAATAGTGGATTGAGAAGTTTGTGAATATGGTTGAGAATATGCAAACATATGTATGTTACTTAAAGGAGTAAATCTATGCTATATATGTGAATTATATTTGTTCAAGAAGCATATTGTGTGTGTGTGTTTCGTTAGTAGGAAATTATTTCAGTCATGATCAAGCAAGGGAAGGGCTGCTTCCAGTTACTGGGGAGCGCCAGTTAACTGAGATCACCAGCCCATGGCTGGTTCCAGACACTGGCGAGCGCCAGTGACTGGTGACTGCCAGTCTTTCTGTCTGCCACTAGACACTAGCGACTGCCAGTGCTTTGTGCAGTCTTTTTTTAAAAAACAATTATGATACATATAACTATCCAATGGTTTACTTATTTGCATGTATGTTTATTATGTTGAGTAATGAATGTGCATGACATCTATCTATATGTATCCATGCTTTTATAGATTACATTCTTTGTGCACGTGTATAAGTTAGTTTGAGGCCACATGTGATGCCCAAAAACACAATTAAACACGTGGCCATATACAAACATACACACGTGGCATTATTAAGAATTTTACAAACAGCATAAAAATAACTGTACAATTAGCATACCAAGTGCTTTCAAGAAGCAAAGTACTTCATATATATACACCAAAGCTAGTATGTACATACATGTTCAGTATTACATATAATGCTTTTCTAGTATTACATAAAAGTACTAAACATAAAGATACAATGTACACACAATGCCCAAAATGATATACAGGAGGAAGTTCGGGTACACCACTTGCTTCGTCCCACCTAAAGACTCAGACGTAAGCTTCAAGCCTTTAGCTTAATCAAATCCTGAAAATATTCAATAGCAAAAGGGTGAGCTTGTAACTCAATAAGCAACTATAAATACAGTTTCATACATACATCAAACACATAAGAATCATGCCTTAAAGAAGCACATATTCACTTATATAAAATCAATTTAATAACAAATATAAAGTTACAATACCATAGGCACTATATCGAATGCGTATGGAAGTCAAAATGTAAAAGGAGTAAGTGAGAACAAAAATGTCAAGCTCAATTAGAGAATTTTAAAGATATATTCTACTTAAACTTAAAGCATAAAAGTTGTAGAGGACTCTTTAAAGTTTTTCTGGCATCAAACCACACCTCATTTAAATCTCTATAGCTCAACTTATGGTCAAAATACGAAGACAGAAGTTTGCTGAAGAAGGGCTAACTCATCACGACTCGGTTCACTCATGCCGAGTCGACACCCCGAGTCTCAGGTATGACTCAGCACAGGCACCAGAAGACTCACCCTGACTCGACCCTTCAGACCATGTCACACTCTTTCGGCCATAACTCTCTCTACAAAACTCGAATTTAAGTGATTCAAAAAGCTATGGAAAACTATTTCAAAGGGCTACAACTTTAATGAAGACATATAGACTTAATTCATTTTATATAAATTGATGAAAATGCCCTTGAAGTGACTAGTGATGTCAAATAACATGAATATAATTCAATTTAAGCCACAACAATACATTCGAGACACACTAATCCACACCAAAACATCCATTATCACATAATATCAAACACTCACACTTAATGAGCATCCACATCCATCATCTATGTTGGAACATTCCATAAACATATTCAAACTCATTCATAAGCACTAAGTTAATAGAATGAATGTTCAATGCATGAGTTGGTATTCAAATAGGCCTTTCCTCCCACATAACCTCACACTTAGCTTCGTAGCTATTTTCCTTATATATTCATTTACATTTTTAAATGGCCATTAGTGAAACTATCTGCCAGGCTCAGTTTCACTTGGGTAGCTAATCGCCCGGCTCAGCTTGCCTATCTCACAATATTTTTATCTCGCTCAAATGGCCATTAGTGAGACTATCTGCCTGGCTTAGTCTCATTTGAGTAGCTATTTGCCCGGTTCAGCTTACCCATCTCACAATTACATAATCCTCACGTCCTCATATATTTCACTTTCAAGTGAAATTCACACAAACCACACAACACAATAGTATTCCATTACATCTCAATACACAACATAATAAACTTCCATTCATTATATCTCAATAAGCCATTACAACAACTGTAGGTGGCGGGGTTCAGCGCGCGCCCAAGTGTTCGGCGACCACTACACAGTCTGCACTGTGCGGGCTCAGGGCCCACTAGGAATACAACTTTGGGCCTTTTTAAAGGGCTTTGGTTAGAGAATGGAGTCGCAACCCAGATAAAACCCGGGACACACTTTACAGCAACTGGATTCCACGGAGGAAGCCCAGCAGCCGTCCTCAAAGATTGGGTCTGAAAACTGGGTATGGGCTTTTGAATGGTCCACCCGACCTTGCGATCGGCCTCCGTTTATATTTCACATTTTATTATTTTTAATTACTTAATTATCCTTTAATTACATGCGAATGGCTAATTTGATCCAAATAATTTCCAAATTTTACAATTTAGTCCAAGTTTGATATTAATCCATTTTCATGCATTTGAATCGGGTCCAACATTCAAAACATCCATAACGAAAAGAAAAAATAACCTAAAATAAACCATACAAAGAAAAGGAGGGAGGAGAAATGATTAAAACCTTTTTAACAATATAAAATAGAAATAAACAAACACATAAAGAAATGGGGGGAGGAGAAATGATTACAACCTTTAACAATATAAATAAACAAAAAAAACTATTAATTAAACAAAACCATTAAATAAATAATTAAATATCAAAAGAAATGAAATAAATGATTAAATATTGAAAATAACAATAAATAAAATGAACAATTGAAAACTAATGAAAATCACAATAATTAGATAAGAATAAATCATAAATCACTCGAAACAGACACTATAACATGAAATCAAATCATTCAAGAGATATAAATTAAGTAAAAAGATGAAAAATAAAATAAAAAGAAAACTATTCTGGAACACAGAGGCGCCCGCCTCTGTGTTCATAGGCGTGCGTCTCTGCAAGGAAAGGCGCATGCCTCTGATAAACAGACGCATGCTTCACTAACAGTCATAAATTCAAAAAAATGTAGATGTAGAAGCGTGCTCCTCTACATGCTGGGGTGTGTGTCTCTACGCAGAGGCGCACGCCCTTTGGTTTTCTGCAAAAATTTAAATCATGCACACCAAACTTTCAAAATACAGCGTAATAAAATACCAAATAACACAAGCTTAATAAAAAAAACTCACATAAATAACACACTGAAAATAAATAAAAAATGATTACATGCGAATTATTTTAAAAATATAAAAGAGTGTATAAAAAGAGGGAAGAAATATTTACTAAAAATCTGGTTGAAAATAGTTTGGCCCTCAGACTTTGATCCTGGACACCTTTGTCTTTAGCAAGAAATGGATCCTAGCACTCTCCCCTTCTGGATTCTTTTTCTTTTTTCTTCGGGTGATTTCTTTCTTGTTTTTTTTCTTTTTCTTTTCTCTGATTTTTTTCTTGATTTTTCTTTTCCAGCCAAAAAAAAGATCTCCTCAAAGACCTCTCTTCCCTCTTTTATAGTACCCTGAAGCTCCTCTATTCCTGCCATTAACTCCCCACGTTGGGAGTTAATGCAGCATTACAGAACGTGGAGCGATCCACGTTTTGTAACATATTTTTTTTTGCTACAGGTGTTAAAGAGGTGTGTGCCTCTGCTGATAAAGACGTGCACCTTTATATTAAAGAGGTGTGCGCCTCTGCTGACAAAGACGTACGCCTCTTAGAAGAAAATGGGCTTTCACTTGGTTTGGTTTGATGGGTTTAGTTTAGTGGATTTGGATGTGTTTGGGTTTCTCTCAAACGGGCCAGAATCCAATTTCTTGCTGAGCTGGGTTTTGCAAAAAATAACATAAAATGATACATTTGAATCTGGAGATTTAATTTGGGAACCCTGAGGTTCGATTTAGAGATTTGATAATTTGTGAACCTTGAGGTCTGATTTTGAACCCTGAGGTTCGGTTTGTGAATCTAGAGATTTGAAGTTTAAACCCTGAGGTTCGGGTTTTGAACTCTGAGGTTCGATTTGTGAATCCAGAGATTCGAAGTTTAAACCTTGAGGTTCGATTTGTAAATCCAGAGATTCAATGTTTGAACCCTGAAGTTCAGATTTTGAACCTTGAGGTTCGATTTAAAACCCTGAGGTTCCATTTGTGAATCCAGAGATTCGAAGTTTGAACCCTGAGGTTCGATTTGTGAATCCAGAGATTTGAAGTTTGAACCCTGAGGTTCAAATTTTGAACCCTGAGGTTCAATTTATGAATCCAGAGATTTGAAGTTTGAACCCTGAGGTTCAGATTTTGAACCCTGAGGTTCGATTTGTGAATCCAGAGATTCAAATTTTGTACCTTAAGGTTCGATTTTGAACCCTGAGGTTCGATCTGTGAATCCAGAGATTTGAATTTTGAATTCTTGGGACACGGTCTATGCATTGTCCTCCTACAAGCATAAGTTTAAAGTATTAGTTAACTTCAGGTACCAAAAGGTAATTTTTCCATGAAGGACCAAAATGGTAATTTGCTAAAGCTATATATATATACTTAAACTTTTTTCTATTTCTATTTCATATTCAAAACTTTCACGCCCATTTCCTTTTCCTTTCCAAACACAAGTTCTTTCCTTCTGAAACCATGGATCCTTTACTCGAGTGCACACCCGACCTTCCCGCATGGCCAGCAGTAGCTCTCCAGACGCATATCTGTTCGTGCGCTACAGGAGAGGTTAGTCATTTTTTATATGCTTTTTCTTTAAACAAAACACTAGGTCAGTTAGATATAGGTATATGCATGCTTAATCAATCAGAAAATCATGAGAAAACTAGGTAAAATTGAATCATTTAGGTTTTGGAATCTCGGCAGTTCGTGTTACAGAGGCGTGCGGCTCTTCGATGAGGCGTGTGCCACTTCGGTGACACGTGCGCCCTTATGGCAAAACATGCGCCTTTGTGCAGGGACATGCGCCTCTTCGGTTAAAAAGCATGGCGCTTTTACTGCATAGGGGCGTATGACTCTGCAATGTGAGGCATGCATTTTTACGCGTAGAGGCGTGCGCCTCTGTAGTGAGGCATTTGCCTCTTTGCGTAAGGACGTGCGCCTCTATGGCCAGAAATGCTCTCTTTGTAATTTATTAATCTGCTTCAGCAATAAAAGACAAATAAAACTCATTTAATACTTCCTGTAGTTTGACCAGCACTCTCTGAAGGGTACAGGTAACATTACCGGTGCCCGTGAGAGGTATGAAGGTATAACTGACGTGATCCAGGAGAGGATCCGAGAGACAGGCTTTGAGCCTTTTATCCTTGCACTACCCACCGTTGTTGGTCATCACGACCTCAACGGCTTAAATGCTTTGATGGAGCGGTGGATGGATTCGACACACACCTTCCATCTTCCCATTGGTGAGCTGACACTGGACCCAGTAGCTTTTGTGGTGATTACTGGAGTAGCTTGCGCTGGCGAGCCAGTCCCATTTGATAGGCGTCTGGTACCTATGACTCCCGATCGTGCTGCTTACATCGAGCGACTATTGGGTATGGTTCCTTCCATGAAGGCCACCCACACGGTCAAATTTGACTCGATTCTCACACACTACTCAACCATTACTGTAGAGGACATCACTTCTCCTCGGAAGATAGATCAGGTAGTCCGAGCTTTCATTTTCTACCTCCTAGGCACCACCCTGTTCTATGATGCGGCCAGTTCGGTGGATCTTGTGCTCCTGATGGCTCTCCGAGATGTGGATCTCATCCACACTTATGACTGGGGGTCTGCCGCTCTTTCATACATCTACTGGAGCATGGATGACTTTATTCGAGGAGCTCGCCGACTATGTGGCTTCTGGCATGCCCTTCATGTGAGTTTTATCCTTTCTTTCTGCTTCTTTTTCTTTTCTTTTCTTTTCTTTTGTTCTATATTCATTTCATGACTTTCTTTGTCTTATAGGTGTGGGGATTGGAGTTGCACTTGATACGAGGCATAGCACCCTCTGCGGGGACATTCCCCTTATTGAGCCGGTGGGGTCCTAGTGGCACTGGGATTCGGTAGATGTCTCAGGTGCATATCCACCGCATCTATCTCAGCACCCTTCCGTGGAGAGAGGTACCTACAAAAAAAAATAGAACTAATTAGGAATTTGTTTAGTATGTATAAAAATTGAACTCACCTGGTATATTTTCTTGATCAGGTTATGAGAACCCCTTGGGGGCCGCCTGAGACTTGGAGTGAGGCTATGGTCCGATCGAGACGTGTAGCTGGGAGGACCATGCTTCTGGTAGGCCCCTTCCAGCGGATGTACTATCTAGGGGAGCGTGTCTTGGATTGGAGTTCAGGCCCTGGATAGATACGTGTTCCTATGACTCCTCCTGTCATATTTTGGGCTCATCAGTTGACAGGGGAGGAGCTGGGACGGGCCTTGTGAGGATCTCCTACCATCCGTCGGACTGTCGTGAGGCAGCCGAATGCTTATATGACATTCATTAGGGACCAGCTATTGCCTGCACTTCCACTACCCGGATTAGTCCCTCAGGTACACATTATTCCCTTTCAATACTCAACACTTCAATCATTGCTGGTTTTTTGACTTTAATTCTATTACAGCTTCATCAGAGAGGCCCCAGTCCCCATATTAGATCTCCACCATCAGGAGAGCACCATGTACAACGGGCCAGAGTTCATTCTCATGTTGCTGAGGATAGGCCCAGTACATCCTATATTCCACCTCAGAGGACTATAAATGCCGGTCCCAGCACCTCACATGCTCCCCAAGGAGGGTTCCTGATGTTGGACCCTCATATGTGCATGGTGTCTTCGCATATCTTCCTGAGCCTACTGCCAGATATTGGGGTACCGGTGGGAGATTATCCCGGGCTGTTTTGAGTCTGAATCCCGAGGATTATCCATCCTTTGTGCCCCCCACTACTACACATGTGAGTGTAACCCATACTTTTTATTTCCTTTAACTTTTTGCGCCTTAAGACTGACAAAAATTAAATTTTTATACCTGCAGATTCCGAGGGAACAGGGCGAGCATATCTTTGGCTTACTAGAAGCCCAGCGGGACCTCACATTCTAGGTCTCAGAGGAGTGGAGGGTAAACAATCATTAAACCTATCCTATATTTTTTCTTTCATGTTTGGACAGGCGCACTGTGCAAGACTCGATTCTAGGATCTTCTCACTAGAGCGGCAGTTGGCAGACCTCTAGATTACGAGTGGAGATAAAGATGATGATGTCATTGAGACTAATGATAGGGCAGCCCCCACTGCAGATCACCCTCCATCACCTGGTGTTCAGGACACTGAGGAGAGTTCAGCTGATGAGGAGGAGGATGCCGAGGGCGAGACTACTGGAGAGGACGAGGAGGACGATGAGGAGATAGAGTCCGAGGAGGAGTAGACTAGGGATTTAGTTAGATGATAGGCTTTAGGATGTTTTTAGTGGGACTTACATTTTTTATGTACAAAATATTTTTGGATTGGACATATTTATAAAAGATGCATTTTATTCATTTCTGTGTTTATTCTGTTCATATGTGTAATAATGCAGGCAGCTCTAATCAACATCACATCGATTTCCCATAAAAATAGGTACAAATTCATGAAGGAATATTAGCAGGGGCATGTGTTTCTGTTCCATAGAGGTGTGTGCCTCTTCATATGAGGCATGCGCCTTTACACACTCTTTCTTTTGCATCTCTAAATCAAAGAGGCGTGCGTATGAGATAGAGAGGCGTGCACCTCTTCGGTGTTGTGTACGCCTCTATGGCTTTGATCCCGAGATGTTCCAATTCTGTCCTTTCTAAAAAAACCTATAAATACCCCGCTATCAATCATTTTAAGCCACAGCCGAATTTCGGTCTCAAAAAACACTAAAGTTGCACTGAAACCATGTTAGAATATCATCTGAAAGTGATCGAACCTGTCCTGCAAAGTTTAGATGGAGAAAGCTAGCAAAAACTGAATCCGTTCCATGTGTCTGCCTTCAGATCCCTTCATCTAAGCAGAATCAACTATCAATTCCTCAATGTCGTTGCTCAATTCTGGGATCCACAGAACCATGTCTTTCGTCTTAACAGTTTTGAAATCTGCCCCTGCCTGAAGAGTTTGGTACGATCCTGGGCTACCTGGATGAATCCTTTGAGCCAATTGCGGTTCCACCGGTTGATAAGCCAAATGAGAGGGCCATTCAACAGTAAATGGCTCGCCTTTTTAACATCCCTCCTTCTTTCTCTCTGACACATGTCTCTGGCAATGGGATAATCTTTGATTCTTTCTTGAAAGCTGATGTTACCATCAATAGCACTGAAGTGTATTGGCCACGGATGGTTGCATTCTGCTTATATGCCCAATTTCTATTAGTTTCCCCTTCAGGCGATTGTGATTTAAAGATTATGCAGATTCTTGACCAAATGGAGTCTAGATTCATTCCCATACCTGTTATTCTCGCTGAAACTCTGATTGGTTTGGACAATCTATCCACAACACATCGCTTTGCTGGGAGTCCTCTATTACTGGAGGTACATTCTTTTTTTTCTTTTTTTTTTTATTTTTCTTCTTTTTTTCCTTTTCATTAATTCATTTTTTCTATGTTCATGTTTTGCAGATTTGGTTCCAGGAGAAACCGAACTTGCTGGCACCTCCTCAGAATATTGCAAAGTATAAGCCTAGGCAGGTGTGGACTCGTGCATTATAGAAACCCCCAGCTGACCTAAAAGAATGGTTAGCCAACTTTCCAGATATTGGAGTTCGGTGGATGTGTCCTTGGTGGAACATCAAACATGTGACTACTAGGACATATACACATTATGTTCCTTGGGCTGGACTGAACTTCTGCTCATTCTATTACCCTGCTCGACTTTGCCGCCAGTATAGAGAAAAGCAGTTGATTGTAGAACCTACCCATGGTTTTTAAGCTGGCCCTCTGACTCAAAACTTCATAGAGAACCTTTCAGCAACCTGGCCTCACCGTACTATTAGGCACAACATCTCACTGGATGGGGACATCACGACTGGCGATCACTACAAGGCTCGGATCCAATTGCATCAAATAGAACAAAATGAATTTATAATGCATCAAAAAACTAGGGATTTATTTAGGATTAGCATGCAGGAAATGAGGAAAAACAAAAGGAAAAGGACTTAGATTTATTTTCTTCTTTCAGTTTCTGCAACTTTATCGAAGTCAGCTTGTCTTATGTGATTCCTTTCCTTTTAATTAAGCACATTATAATAAGCATTTAATGCAACATTTGATAAGAATAAAAGCAATCCATTTTATTTAAAATAAGCACAATTGTACATATTGACTGCTTCTGACATTTCTCTTGTTATTGGATGGCTTGCCCTTGCAAGTTTTCCAGCCAATTATTTTTTTTTCTCTCTCTCCTTAATTTTTGCCTAAGCCGCTCCTTTGCGGAGTTTTCAACCTAATAGGATTTTTTTTCTCTAATTTTTGCCTAGACAGCCCCTTTTTTGAGGTTTTCTCCCTAGCGAGATTTCACAGAAAGTATTTTTTGAGTTTGTCCAGGTTGATGGGATTTCTAAACTCATTCCTTTCCAGATCAGACAAAATGGTCGCACCCTTCAAAAATATCTTCTTTATAAGATAAGGACCTTCCCAATTCGGCTTGAACTTTCCCCTCGGATCGGTAAGAAGTGGCTTTGTATGCTTTAGAACTAATTCACCCTCTTTTATCTTCCCTGACTTGATCTTTTTATTGTAAGCTCTGGCAATCCTCTTTTGGTACAACTGCATATGATACATTACTTTTAATCTCTTTTCATCTAGCAACGT
Organism: Macaranga tanarius; assembly: GCA_949673435.1. NCBI lineage: Eukaryota > Viridiplantae > Streptophyta > Magnoliopsida > Malpighiales > Euphorbiaceae > Macaranga > Macaranga tanarius. Next base: position 17,273 of record CATIWO010470057.1, read on the forward strand.
CAACTATGCCAACCTACTTTCCACCCATTGATACTCAGGGATCTTGGTTTCCAACAAAACCCTTAGAGATTGAATTTCTACTTCCACTGGCAGCACTGCTTCGCAACCATATACCAATGAATAAGGCGTGACTCCGGTGGATGTTCTTACAGTCGTTCTATAACCCCACAATGCAAACTGTAAAAATTTAGACCAATCCTTATAGTTCTCTACCATCTTGGCCAAGATCCTCTTGATGTTCTTGTTTGCAACCTCAACCGCACCATTAGCCTGAGGGTGATAAGGAGACGACCGATAATGCTCTATTTTGTAGTGCCGAAGCAAAACAGCTATTTATGATTGAAATTGTACCCCATTATCAGTCACAATATGGTAGGGTAGCCTATATCAGTAAATTATATTCCTCTCAATAAACCTTGCCATTTGTTTCGACCCTACTGAAGTGAATGACTCAGCCTCGACCCATTTGGAAAAATAATCCACTGCCACCATAATATATCGATGTCTATTCGATGCAACCGGCCTTATCTCCCCAATTATATCGATTCCCCAAGCTGCAAAAGGCCATGGTGATGTTAATCCTTGAAGTTCCATCGAGGGCAGATGACTAACATCCCCGTAAGCTTGACAATTGTGGCATTTCTTTACAAACTTGACACAATCTGACTCCATGGTTAACCAAAAGTACCCCTGACGAGTTATCTTCTTAGCCAGAACCGTTCTATTCATATGGGGCCCACAAACACCTGCATGCACAACTTTTATAATCGTCTGAGCTTCTTCCTTATCTACACAGTGTAGGTGTATCCCAGTCGGCATTCTTTTATACAGCATACCAAGATGACTGATAAACTGTCTAGACAACACTTTCAATGACATCTTTTCCTTCTTATCTACATCCTCAGGAAACTATCCAGTTTTGAGGTACCTCTGCAAATTATAAAACCATGGCTTCTCTGCCGGTCCCATCGGCATTACCCTTATCTCTTCATAACACGGAGTTCTAGATTTTACCAGAACTAACGGCTTAGCTGAGACTTTAGCAGTACTTTCCCACATTGAGGCTAATATAGCTAGAGCATCTGCAACTTGATTGTCCTCTTGAGGTAAGTGTACAAATTTGCATTGGTTGAACGACAATGTTACAGTGACTAAATAATTCACATAAAGCTTCAATCTATCCTCTTTAACCTCCCATTCTTTAGAAACCTGGTTCACCACCAGCATCGAATCTCCATACACTGTTATCTATTCTGCACCCAAACTCCTCAAAGATTCTAACCCAAATATACATGCTTCGTATTCTGCCTGGTTATTAGTCACTTCAAACTCAAGCTTTTTAGCCATGGGAATCATCTCACCTTCAGGCATCATCAAAATTACTCTAACTCCTGTCCCCTTGCTATTAACTGCTCCATTAAAATACATGCACCATCCCTATATCTCAATAGCACTCAGATGCTCATCGGGAAACTCCAACTCCCATTCTTGCTCATCATCTTTAGTATTTTGTGCTAGAAATTTGCAACAGCTCTTCCCTTTATCACTTTTCTGGACAGATATTCAATATCGAATTCTATGAGTAAAATTAACCATCGTGCCAATTTTCCTGTAAGTGAAGGAGTTTACTGAAGATATTTTAGAGGATCATGCTTTGACACTGCTTGGATCTTATAAGACTGGAAATAGTGCCGAAGCTTCTTAGCCGCCCATACAATTGATAGACATGTCTTTTCCACCAGGTTGTAGTTAACTTCATAAGGTAGAAACTTCTTACTTAAATAGTACATATCATGTTCTACCCCATTCTCATCTTCTTGTGCCAACATTACCCCCACATCTTCCTTCTCAATGGCTAGGTACAAAATCAATGGCTTTCCCAGTCTTGGAGGTTGTAACACAGGCGGATTCATCAAATATCTCTTAATCGCTTCAAAGGCCTGCTGACATCGATCATCCTACACTACTGGCTGATTCTTTCTAAGAAGCTTGAATATCGGCTCACAAACATTGGTTAACTTTGCTATGAACCGGCTGATGTACTGTAACCGTCCAATGAACCCTCTTACTTCCTTCTCTGTCTTTGGAACTGGCATCTCACTGATGGCTTTTACCTTATTTGGATCAAACTCTATCCCTCTCTTACTGACTATGTGGCCTAGTAATTTCCCCGAAGCAACCCCAAATACACATTTCTTCGGATTTAGCTTCAAATTATACTTTTCAGCTCTTTGCAAGAACTTGTCTAGAGCTTCAAAGTGTCCTTCTCGAGTAGGAGACTTAACCATCATATCATCCATATACACCTCAATTTCCTTATGGATCATGTCATGCAGCAAAGTCGTAGCCATCTGTTGATATATTGCCCCAGTATTTTTCAATCCGAATGGCATCACTAAGTAATAATAAATACCCCACTGGGTTATGAACGAGGTTTTCAGCTTATCTATTTCGGCCATCTTGATCTGATTTTATCCTGAAAATCCATCCATGAAGGAGTACATAGCACTTGAAGCCGCACTATCCACCAGTGTATCAATGTGAGGCAAGGGAAAATCATCTTTCGGGCAGGCTTTATTTAAGTCTCGGTAGTCAACACATATTCTTACTCTTCCATCCTTCTTCGGTACCGGTACTATATTAGCAAGCCATTTTGTGTCATCAACCACCTCAAGGAATCCTGCCTTCCATTGTTTCTCGACTTCTTCTTTAATTGGGAGGGCCCATTCTGGTCTTAACTTTCTTCTTTTCTGCTTGACTGGTGAAATGTGAGGATAAGTAGGGATCTCATGTTCCACAATCTTACAATCTATCCCCGGCATATCCTCACAACCCCAAGCAAATACTTTCTGTCTTTTTAATAATATTTCTTTCATTTTTTCACTCTCTTTAGGAGAAAGATCATAAGCAATCGTTATGTTTTTAGGATGCTCAATTGTGCCTAAATTAAATGCAGTGGTTTGTGTAGAATTAATGTCAAATATATGCATGAAATGATCATCATAATGAACATAACCATTAGGTAAGACATCACACAAGTAAGCAACATCAGATTTTATTGCATCAACTTTAGAAAAGAACAAACCATCAAGTTTAAACAAATTGGAAAGGGAAATGTCAAAATCATCAGAAAAAACATTAACAAAAGAGTTTTGAATGAAGGTTTCTAGATCCATGGCAGCATCCTCGCTCTGGCCCGCGTCTCCAGTAGCATCCTTCATTCCTTCAACAACAGCCTCTTTCCCTTTGGAGTTCTTAGCAACATCCTCAGCATCCTTCTTAAGTTCCACAACAACAGCATCAACCTGTTCGTCCACTATCAAATCTTCTACTTCAGGCTCCTCCACACTTTCTTCTCCCAGATAATCCATAAAAATTTCAAACCCAGGGATCTTTCTTCCCTCCATAAATAAGGGCTCGGGTTTTCCTCTATAGGGAGCATAGTTGCCTTCCTTCATAAACTTCTCCCAGAGTGTCCACTTTCCCTCACTGTCAGGTTCGTCCTTCTTACCTTGATATCCCAGTCCATGCTTTAAAATCTACAGTTTCATTTGCATATATTCAGGAGGTCCAATTTGATTCTTTCCCAACCCCATTCCAGGCATGAAGTTTACCCCTTTCAACATATTCAGTATTTTCTCTTCCATGGAGTCTTCATAGATCATGCAGACTTCAAACCCCGGATTCAGTAGAACCTCTTTGGGAGCCAACTTCAGAGCTGCGATAGCAGCCTTAGATTCAGCTGAGATAGTCACAACCGTCCCCTCATAAGGAAACCTAATCTTCTGATTGAGAGTAGAAGGAATTCCTCTAAGAGGATGGAACTAAGGCCTTCGCAAAAGTACAATAAAGGTAACTAGAATATCGAGCACATGAAGAGTAACCCAGGCTTCAATGGGTCTAGTCTTGACCAAAGCTTTAAATGTACCCTCAACTGACCTTTTAGTATCATTATAAGCCTTGATTATTACATCTGTTGGTTACAAATTGACAGCAGTCAAATCAAGCCTTGGTAATATCTTCAGGGGGCAAACATTAATGGCTGACCCATTATCAACCATCACACAGCAAGTCAACTTTCCTTTGATCTCAGCTTTAATGAATAAAGGACGGTAATGCTCTCTCCCTTCAAGCGGTAGATCTTCATTGGTGAACATAATTGCCCCCTCAGGCTTCTGCATCAAAGAACTTACCAACTGTTGAGGAGTTGTATCAGCAGAAACCCTCCTCTCAAGTAAGACTTAAACCATAGCATCACGGTGAATCTTGGATTGCATCAATAGCTCCTAAATACTAGAAACTGTCTTCACCGGTAATTTTTTCTTCGGCTCCTTTTTCTTAGATTCAATCTTCTACTCAGTCTTAACCTCTTATGTAACTGGCTCTCTCTTTTCCTTTTCCTTTGTTGCTGCCACATGTTCACCTATATGTTCAACTGCCCAGTCCCTTTTACCTTCCCAAACATCAACCTTTTCCTGAATGTCCTCATCATCAGAAGACCATATATTCAACATGTTCTAGGAGAGACCCCTCTTATAAGTGGTTTTTTATTTGGTAGGTCGGGTAGGTTAAGGATGGTTTTCAAGATCAATGAAGGAATTTAGCACTGGCTCTTCAGTCAATCAAGTGCCAATCATCAAGACATGTTGGTTTGGAGGTGGGGTATTTTGGTAATTTGGCAAAGGGTTGGTTTGAGTGTTTGGTTTTTTAGTTTCCGGGTCAACTAGTTTCCCAGAATCAATAAGGTCTTGGATATCATGTTTGAGGCGGGTGCATTGGTCAGTGTCATGCCCGATGACTTGGTGGTATTTGTAGTAAAGTTTTAGATTGGCGTTAAAAAATGGTGCTTTTGGTGGTGGTAAGGGGCGAAGGAGTCCTTTTTCAACAAGTTTATCAAGAACTTTAGAGAGAGGTCTCCCCAAATTAGAAAACTTACGGGGCTGATCAATAGCATTGATCTGGACATTACTGGATGGCCCCTCCTTATTTCCAGATCTTCCTCCGAAGTACTTTTTCTCTTGGGCCACATCACCCTCTTTCTGTACCCCAAATCTATACAGCTCTTCAAAGTTCCTAATTCCCATATCATTCAGCTTCCTTGCAAGTGGTGGGATACAACCATCAATAGCAATCATCAGTTGGTCAGACTCAGTTGGTCGTTGCCTCATCTATGCTAGCTTACCCCTCCATCTAGTCAAGTAATCAGAGAAAGACTCGTTGAATTTTTGCTTAGTATTTTGCAAATCCTTCAACGAGACCTCCATCTGGGAATTCAACACATACTGCTTCACAAAAGTAGAGCACAGTTCTTTCCAGTTGGTTTGCACATAGGGCTCCAGAGAATAATACCAGTAAATTGGTGCACCCTCCAAGGACAGTGGGAACAGTTTCACAATCTGAGAAATAGTGAGCTCAGTTGTTTTTATATGTGTGATGAATTGTTTCAACTGCAAATGTGGATCTTCGGTACCAGAGTACTTCTTCATGTCAGGGAATTTGAACTTCTTCAGCAAAGGTTCTTGATTAATAAAATCCATGTCACTGTAGTCCATAAACATATCCATGCCCTTGTCCCTCATCAGCATTTGCATTTAGAACCTCATTTTTACCATCTCTTTGGCCCAGGTTGGCTCCTCAGAGATTGCAGCAGTTTGAAATTCTTGCCTAGCAGGCTCAGCTAATACAGTCTCCAGATCCTCATCCCAATCCCTGGGTTTGCCAACTGTAGTCTCCCCTTCATCCAAATCAATTGGTTGTTTCCCCCTTGCAGTTTGAAGAATTTCCCCCATCACTTCCTGGATAAGGTTTCTAATATCAGCAGCAATCTCCTCTTTCAACTATTTCCCAAAGGCTTCTAAATCAATATTATCAGACATTGTTGCAGTTTCAGTGAGTGACATAGCTCTAACAGGTGTAGATCTGATTAATCGGCCCTCGCGAGTGTGTGTCCAAATGAAAGATGAAGGATCTATTTCTGTAAGACAAAAGGTTAGAAATATGCATGACGTGTATGCATGATATGCAGTTATATCAAAACATAGATAAACAAGCACACATAAGGTCTCAAACACAGCCTTCCAACCTTATTCCTCCCACACACGTATTCATTGGTCAGTCTCTTGTCCTAGGATTTTTTGGTCTGGGTTTTAATTATTAACAAGGGATAATAAAACCGACGTACATGCAAATCTCTCGAGACAGAACAAATAAGTAGCATATCTCTTCCATAAAATCTAAGTCCAACACAACGGGCCATAATAGAAGGGCAAGGCCCAATCTAATATGGTTCATTTATTAGGCTCGGGCTTTATGAAGGAGACTACTATATGGCAACAAAACACATGCATTTAGGAAAATCCTACATGTAGTTGCTAGGGCACTACATAGGCTGAGTCTCGGGTATAGTCGAAGGCTCCCACATTCTGTTATATACCTTTTTCTGTCTCCCCACTCAAGGGTCCGAACGACGTACTTATACGTACTACACTGTGAGTGACAATGGCTATATACTCCACCACCAGGTTTGAATGAAACACAGGCAGCAAAGCAACAACCATTATCGGTTTAATAGGGACTGTGTGCGCAATGTGTGATTGGTGTAGTGAATGCAAAATGCAAAAGGAATAACTATATAATTAAAAATAATAAAACATAAAATACTGGAATCAGTTTCTCTATCCCCAGTGGAGTCGCCACTGTAGGCGGCGGGGTTCAGCATGCGCCCAACTGTTCGGTGACCACGGCACTGTGCGGGCTCAAGGCCCACTAGGAATACAACTTTGGGCCTTTTTAAAGGGCTTTGGTTGGAGAATGGAGTCGCCACCCGGATAAAACTCGAAACACACTTTACAGCAACTGGATTCCATGGAGGAAGCCCAGCAGCCGTCCTCAAAGATTGGGTCCGGAAACTGGGTATGGGCTTTTGAATGGCCCACCCGACCTTACGATCGGCCTCCGTTTGTATTTCACATTTTATTATTTTTAATTACTTAATTATCCTTTAATTACATGCGAATGGCTGTTTTGATCCAAATAATTTCCAAATTTTACAATTTAGTCCAAGTTTGATATAAATCCATTTTCATGCATTTGAATCGGGTCCAACATTCAAAACATCCATAACGAAAAGAAAAAATAACCTAAAATAAACCATACAAAGAAAAGGAGGGAGGAGAAATGATTACAACCCCTTTAACAATATAAAATAGAAATAAACAAACACATAAAGAAATGGGGGGAGGAATAATGATTACAACCTTTAAATAATATAAATAAACAAAAAAAACTATTAATTAAATAAAACCATTAAATAAATAATTAAATATCAAAAGAAATGAAATAAATGATTAAATATTGAAAATAACAATAAATAAAATAAACAATTGAAAACTAATGAAAATCACAATAATTAGATAAGAATAAATCATAAATCACTCGAAATAAACACGATAACATGAAATCAAATCATTCAAGAGACATAAATTAAGTAAAAAGACAGAAAATAAAATAAAAAGAAAATTGTTCTGGAACACAGAGGTGCCCACCTCTGTGTTCATAGGCGTGCGTCTCTGCAAGGAAAGGCGCACGCCTCTAATAAACAAACGCATGCTTCGTTAACGGTCATAAATTCAAAAAAATGTAGCTGTAGAGGCGTGCGCCTCTACATGCTGGGGCATGTGTCTCTACGCAGAGGCGCACGCCCTCTGGTTTTCTGCAAAAATTTAAATCATGCACACCAAACTTTCAAAATACAGCGTAATAAAATACCAAATAATACAAGCTTAATAAAAAAACTCACAAAAACAACACACTGCAAATAAATAAAAAATGATTACATGCGAATTATTTAAAAAATATAAAAGAGTGTATAAAAAGAGGGAAGAAATATTTACTAAAAATCTGGTTGAAAATAGTTTGGCCCTCAGACTTTGATCCTGGACGCCTCTGTCTTTAGCAAGAAATGGATCCTAGCACTCTCCCCTTCTGGATTCTTTTTCTTTTTTCTTCGGGTGATTTCTTTCTTATTTTTTTTCTTTTTCTTTTCTCTGATTTTTTTCTTGATTTTTCTTTTCCAGCCAAAAAAAAAGATCTCCTCAAAGACCCTCTCTTCCCTCTTTTATGGTGCCCTGAAGCTCCTCTATTCCTGCCATTAACTCCCCACGTTGGGAGTTAATGCAGCGTTACAGAATGTGGAGCGATCCACGTTCTGTAACTTATTTTTTTGCTACAGGTTTTAAAGAGGTGTGTGCCTCTGCTGACAAAGACGTGCGCCTTTACATTAAAGAGGCGTGTGCCTCTGTTGACAAAGACGTACGCCTCTTAGAAGAAAATGGGCTTTCACTTGGTTTGGTCTGATGGGTTTAGTTTAGTGGATTTGGATGTGTTTGGGTTTCTCTCAAATGGGCCAGAATCCAATTTCTTATTGAGCTGGGCTTAATTACAAACCTTCATCATTGGGCTTTTACCTCGCGGGCCGGACCAGACCATGTGTCCATAATAACCATTCATTAATATACCATCATTGAACCATATCCTCATTATAATTTCAATACACAAAAGGTGGAACTCATTCCACATCACATTCACTAATGCAAATATACATTCAATTCCATTTAAGATATACTCAACAATACACATAAGAAATGAGCATATGTATACAACATGTATATATAGGTACTTACCTTCAATTGCTTCCATCCCAAAAAGAGTCTTTCCTTTAATGTTGAGTTCTTTCTTTCCTTTGTTAACTCCTATATACAATCATCCATCAATTTCATAAACAAGTATAGCAATTCACCCTAAGCTCACCAAGTGCACAAATTGTTCAAAATTCAACAAGACCTAGATATATACACATAAGTCCAATAACCCATAAATTTCTATCACAACTAGGGTTATATGTCTATAACAAATTTCAATTGGAATCATTCAATTTGGACATGTGTGGAATTAATTATGGCCAAACAATGGCACTCACAGGAGCAAGAAAATGTCCGGCCCTAATTACTTTACTTAACAATAAAATTAAACAAAACTTAAAACATAAAATTGTAAAGGACTCTCTAAGGTTTCTAGAACATTAAACTTTGCTTAAATTAGAGTTGTATAACTCAAGATATGGCATAAACAAAGTGATTGAAAAATATAGAGGCAGAACACGAATTTACAACATTCACAACTCAACCAAACCAAATCAAAAACATAATTTAAGCTTACCAATTAAGCTCCAATTGATATATACCCTTCTAATGCCTTTCAAATGGTTGTAAAAATAAGAAATTAAAGCTCCCCAAAATTCCCTCACAACTCACCCTCTTCTTCTTCTTCTAAAATCTCTACACCATCCACTCACAATACCCACACAATATAATATACACTTAAACAGTCAACTAATTAAAAGCCAACAAATAACACCCTTAAAGTCCTCTCTTAATCATTACCAGACCTATAAATAAATCCATATTTATCATAATAACACACAATATAATAATATTAATAATATAATAATCAAATATCATCATAATTACATTTAAGCCCCTTAATGAAATGGACATATTACACTATGCCCTATAACTTTCCAAATGTGATACTTGACTCCCAATTGTCTTTGAAATTAAGTTCTTCTCTACCACATACTCATTCCTATACATAGACATAAACCATAATAGGACTCTATATGTTATGTATTAATAATGCATGAACAGTGTATTCTAAAATGTGGGTGTTACAGTTCTTCCCTCCTAATAAAAATTTTGTCCCCGATATTTAACAACTTACCACTTCCCGGAAATAAATACGAACACTTCTGTCTCATTTGTTCCTTTACCTCCCAAGTTGCTTCTCTAGGTGAGTGATAACTCCATTTCACCTTCATAATTAGAATCTTCTTATTCCTCAACTTCTTCACCTTTTCATCTAGAATCTCTACCGGTTCTTCTATATATGTTAAACCCTCAGATATCTCTATCTCGGGCTCCTGTATCATATGACTTGGATCCGATCTATATCGTCTTAATATTGATACATAAAATACATCATGTATTGCAGACAATTCACTTGGAAAAGCCAATTTGTATGCCAATGGTCCCACATATCTTGGACTCAATTGTTCTTTCTTCCCAAATCTTAAAATGCCTATTCATGGTGATACTTTCAAAAAGACCTTACTAACTTCATAATCCATCTCCAGGCGGTGTCGATCCGCATAGCTTTTCTAATTATCTTGTGCTGCCTTCAAGCATTTCTTGACAACTTGAATTTTATTCACCATTTCTTATACCAAATCCGGACCTTTAAGTTGCCTCAAGCCTTCAACATCCCAACATATTGGGCTTTTATATTTTCTCCCATATAAAGCTTCATAATGCGCCATCCTGATACTAGAATGATATTCGTTGTTGTAGGCAAATTCTAACAATAATAAGTACTCGTCCCAATTGCCTTTAAACTCCAAAGTACAAGCTCTCATCATGTCTTTAAGTGTCTGGATGGTCCTTTCTGACTGACCATCCGTTTGCGGATGAAAAGCTATAGAGAAATGTAATTTTGTCCCTAAAGTTTTTTCAAACTCTCCTAGAAATGAGAAGTGAATCTTGGATCCCTGTCGAATACAATGGATAAAGGAACTCCATGTAGCCTCACAATCTCTGCAATGTAAAAAGAAGCTAACTTATCTAAAGAATCGCTTATTTGTATCGACAAGAAATGAGCTGACTTAGTTAGCCGATCTACTATCACCCACACCGCATCATGCTTCTAAAAGGTACGAGGCAGTCCAATCATAAAATCCATAGTGATCTTTCCCCACTTCCATTCCGATATTGCTAAAGGACACAACTTCCCCGCCGGAGCTTGGTGTTCAGCCTTTACTTGTTGACAAGTCAAACATCTTACAACATACTTGGCTATATCTCTTTTCATCATTGGCCACAATAAAAAGGCTTCAAATCTTGATACAACTTCGTACTACCGGGATGCATTGCATATGGAGCGGCATACGCTTCATTCATTATTTGCTTCCTTAATTTATCACTATTCAGAACACACACATGCTTCCTAATCATCAACATTCCATCCTTTCTTAAGGTAAATTGCATATTGAGTCCCACTTCTACCTTATCCTTCATCTTCTTCAAGTAGGCAACTTTCATTTGAACTTCTCGTATTTGATCTTCTAGTGATGGTTTAATTTGCAACGCTGCCATTAAATGGTCAACTTTAACATTAAGTGAAACATTCATTGCCCGTAGTGCCACTAAATTATCTATATTATAATAAACCAATCCGGCCATGCACTTTTTAGTCTTTCAGCTCAAAGCATCCACCACTACATTCGCCTTTCCCGGATGACATTCGATGGTGCAATCATAATCCTTCAACAATTCCATCCATCTTCGTTGTCTCAAGTTCAGTTCCTTTTGAGTAGGAATATACTTCAAACTTTTATGGTCGGTGAAGATAGAAAAAGTCTCTCCATACAAATAATGCCTCTAAGTTTTCAAAGCATGAACAATGGCGGCTAACTCCAAATTATGTGTTGGATAGTTCAATTCATATGGCCGCAATTGTCGAGATGCATAGGCTATAACCCTTCCATTTTGCATAAGCACACAACCTAATCCTTGTCCCAAAGCATCGGTATATGCTAGAACAGGAGCTGTGGTGAGGGTTTCTCTCAACTTTTCGAAGCTCTATTGACATGCTTGCTTCCATTGATAAGAAGTTTTTTTCTTCAACAAAGTCATCAATGGTTTAGCAATAACTGAAAAATCCTTCACAAATCTTCTGTAGTACCTAGCTAAACCTAAGAAGCTTCGAATTTCAGTTACACTTCTAGGTGCTTGGCACTCCAAGATAGCTTTAATCTTGGACGGATCTGGTTGTACTCATTCTTTTGACATAATGTGGCAAATAAAGGCAATCTCCTCCATCCAAACCTCGCACTTGCTAAATTTTGTTTACAATTGCTTCTCCCGAAGTATTTGCAAAACTATTTAGAGATGACTCTCATGCTCTTCATGATTGAATGAATAAATAAGGATATCATCTATGAACACAATAACGAACTGATCAAGATACATCTGAAAGGTCTTGTTCATCAAGGACATAAAGGCTACCGGTACATTTGTCAAACCGAATGGCATGACTAAAAACTCAAAGTGCCCATATCGGGTTCTAAAAGCCATCTTTGGTATGGAATTTTCCACTGCTCGAAGTTGCCAATAGCCGGATCTCAAATTAATCTTTGAAAATACGGAAGCATCCTTCAACTGCTCAAGCAAATCATCAATTCTAGGCAATGGATATTTGTTCTTCACTATGATCCTATTCAACTGTCTGTAGTCGATACACAATCTCATGCTTCCATCTTTCTTTCTCATAAACAACACCGGTGCTCCCTATGGTGAGATACTTGGCCTTATAAACCCCTTTTTTAGTAGTTCCTCTAATTATTTCTTCAATTCTTTCAACTCTATTGGTGCCATCTGATAAGGTGCAATTGATATTGGTGTAGTTCCCTGATAGTATGCAAGCTAGCATGGTTATTTAGGATTATTTTATTGCCTTTTATTTATTTTTGCATTTACATTTTAATTACTTATTGCATTTTTATTGTAGTTTTTGTGCTTTTATGCTTTCTATGTTCTTTATATGTTTTATAGGTCATTCTAGGCTAATTTTGTGATTTAAGTAGCATTGGAGTATATTGGAGTGAAGAAAAGCCAAAAAGGACCAAAGGAAGCATTTTTCAGCCTTGTGCCGAGTCTGAAGGGGTACAACTCTTCACTTTGCACAGTTTTTATGAAGACACTATCTGGAAATAATGTAAATTCAGTAGATGAAAATGCCTTTGAAGTTACTATATCTGCATAGGGTGGTGACTTTTTATGTCAAATGGTGCCTTTCCAAATCTATATAAATTTTAATCATTTGTAACTCTTCTTAATACCTATAAATACATATATTGGTTGTATTTCAGAGGATATATAAGATAGAATAGCAATTATAGATAAGAGACATCAGAAAGAATTTTATTATTATTATTTAAAATATTAGTTTTATTTAGTTACTATTAGTGCAATTCAAATCTTCAAGTGAAGAACATTCAAAGCAAGTTAAGAAATCTTCAAGAAGGCTATCTACATTCAAAGTTCTATCTTTTTCTCTTGGTACTTTGTATTTTATTTCCTTCTTATTGTTATTTTAATTGTGTTTATCATGTATCCTGGCTAAGCCATTGTTTGTTAGAATTGCAAGGAAGAATGAATCAATGAATTATATTTTTATTTTATATTATGTTAATGGTTTGAATTCAATTATGAGTTTTAATGTATTGTGTATGCTTGATCACCATATATGATGTTTTAATCAAATATGTATACAATGAGAGTTGGTGCATTTTGGTGGATATGTAATTGAATTCTCTAAAGGCAAGGAAATCACTTGGAGATAAGGGTTTCTACTTAATAAAAATTATAAGCCTTGCATAGTAATAATATGAATTATGTTTATCTCTACAATGACATGAGAATGCTTGTAGACTCTAAATGAATTACCTTTCATTGACAATGAGAGTTGCATTGAAGTACTTTAAGTATATATGACAATG